>ML777266.1:179885-231859 GCA_009831015.1 Picea engelmannii | reverse complement strand
GATGAAGTCTTTTGGTGATGTGTTCTAAGGTATGTTATTTTCAGGTCATCTTACCATTTTTGCTATAAATTTTTTTCTAGAATGATTCAGATGGTGAAATCTCTATGGTATTGAGAATACATATCAAGGTACCTCTGGTAAAATGTTAAGCTCTTGATTCACTATAATCATGGAGATACACTCTGTGGAATATAGGGTTTGTGACCAGTCCTGAAACTAGTCAATAAACAGGTGTTTTGGGTAAAACAGTCATAACTTTTTCATACAGACTCCAAATGTAGTGGGACAACTTCCATTGGAAATAGTACAGGATGTAGCTTCTTTTGTGTGAGTTTCAGAATCATATGTTAAATATTGAGTGCGGGGCATGCTATACAAGTTGGGTTTTCTGAACATACCAAAATTGAATAAAGTCTACCATTCTTTCTATAACCTCTTTTTGGGGAGGATTCAAGGAGTGAAAATTGGAAGAGTTTCGGAGAATATATTGAGTAATATTATCTATAGGATTGGATTACTCCAAGAATTGAAGAATTGCAGAAATTGAAGAAGTCTCATGAAGCATTATCAGGTTCTATGTGATGATTGGTTGACGGTGATGATTTAAGGTAAAGTTTTATTATCTCTCATATATTCTTGGGTGGAAGAAAGGGGCAAGGATGGAGAGTTCAAATCTATCTTGATATTGGAGGATTGTATCTTCCTATTGGAGGTTTATCCCTCCCTTTACAGTTGGAAGTTGTAGCTACCTGGAAGTCATTACTTCCCTTGAACAAAAACTATTGATTATTTCTCATATATTGTGCATGGTGTATTGTGGTGTATTGGTGTAACTCTTATACTATTGTTCATTGCTCATTGGATATAATTGAATGGTTTAAGTATAAGTTGAAAAAGGTTTTTAAATTGTACTGGATACTGATTCACCCCCCTCTCAGTATCAACACTTTCCCCCCTCATGGTATAGAAACCCATAGCATATCCGAAAAACCTTTTCATCCTCTTCTCATTGATAAATGGTAAAACAATTTGTATGGATTGGATTGCATGATTCTGATATATTTCTGAGCCAAAATCCATTTCATATTTTAAAAGAGTGGTGATGTATGGTTAATTAAAATATCATTTCTAATCAATCATGCATGAAGGGATGAACAATTCAAATAAAAGGCTAAAAACAAAGGCCTATTGCACTTCTGTCAAACTGAAGAACTAAAACATGGTAGCATCAAGAAAGGGAAATATGGCTTTTGAGTTTTATTTTATCTATTATTGGTGACAGTTGACTTCAGGAATGATTGCAATATGTTTTATTGTGGATATATAAGTAATGTTGTTTTTGGAAATAATTAAAAATATCATGAGCTAAGTTAACAAATGTGAATATATGGATGAGAGTCACAAGGAGGTGCAGTTTGATTAACCAATAGTTATGTTATGATTATCATAAGTGAATGGGAGTCACAAGGGGTCCCACCTACTAGTTATTATTTATTTATGACCCTTATTATAATTATTACCCTTCCCCCTAACTAAAGTTAGTTGAGTCTTTTAATTAACTTAACTAATGAGTTGGTTCAACTACTTCAACCAATTCTAATGGTTAAAAGAAAAAAGAATGGGAGGAACAATGGGGTGGATAGAAGCTAAAACATACTAAGGTTTTCTCTTTGATTTCATGTGGAGATAGTTTAGTTTTCATTCATTCATTTATTCATAACAATCCTAATTATCTTTTATGATAGTGGGGTATTATTGTAGACAACAATATTCAGGGCTAAATCACATCATTCAGACGCTTGTTTTTTAGAGGAGTTGATCTATCTTTGATAGTCTGTGTAGAATTTTTTATTTATGAATTATTTTTCATGACTGACAAAGGCTATTGTGCAGAACCGAGTGGGCAACAATCTATGGAAAATTGATCCATCTTTTAGAGTTCAGTTTTGGTTTTTTGTTAGAGGTCCTTTTGTATGTTCCATTGGGGATGTCTAAGTTTGACTTTGGTCCAAAATGTCTGCATGAGATGTTGTAAAGAAAATGACTCTTTGGTGAATTTGAATGAAATAAAGGATTTATTTATGTCTCATTTGTCTTCATTGTTATCTTGGTGACTTTTCATCTATATTTACATTTATTTCATAAACTTATATGTTCAGAAAATTACATACAAAGTGAATTTCCAGCAAGCTTTTTGTTGATAAAAGACTAGCCTAATCATTTGTAATTAATACTTGTGAGTTAGGATGTTATTTTTGTTGGCTATAAACATAGGGTGATATTCCCTCCTATTTTTCTTTAGCCAAGTAGAATCTGAAAATGCTTGAGTACGATCATTTCATATATTTTCCTCAACGGTAAATTTAAAATTAATCAAGTGTTGCTTTGCATCTTCTGAAGCATTGCCAAAGAATGTAGAAAAAATATCAATAGGAATATTGCGCATTTGAAAGTGTAATTCTTGAAGATTTGAAGGGGTATTATGAAATCGCCTCCTTCTTTGAGTATTTCACCCTTTTGTCGAGCCTTGTAAATCCATTGATGGGATTGATGAATAATATAAAGAAGTATTTTGACATTAATGAAACCCTTAATTTTGATTTTTTTTAATGGAGTTGCCAGGGAGTTCATTCTCCTAAATCTTTGGTGCTTCTAATTTATTTTTGAAATTATAAAAAAAGTGAGACGTGCCTTAAATAAGAAACACTATTCTTGAATGTTATTTTCATATTCTTGGATATATCTGGTTCTTCAATATGATCTGAAGCGGGGCCTCCAATGTCTTGAAAATAAATTGGCTCCCCAATACGGTCGTTGTTATCCCCATTTTGTGGATAACTAAGGAGATTATGTCTTGAGGCCCTTGGGTTGTGGATTTAGAGTGTCGAGAGACTATATGATCAACAATACCCTTTGCACATATGTAAAACCCACTCACCACCAGAGATGGTCAAAGATTTGTAGATAGAATCCACCACACCAGTTGGCTTTCACAAGGCAGCGGGCCTTTCTCCATGAGGTACAAGTCAATATTATGGTAACCATCATTTCAATATTTAATCCAGTTGAGTATGTTGTATCTTACATTACTCTAGATTTCATGATATATGCTTGGAAATTATTCCTTTTCCCCATCTTCACCTTGGTGTTTGACATTGTTCCCTAGTAAGTGGTTTTCCTTGGGAATGATTTTGCAACTAGGAACTTCGTTAATGAGCCATCGTATTGTTCTTGAACATACTTACCACTCTCCATCATTGTTCACCTACATTTACTTAACTTTTGGTATTTTTAGGGTGTATTGACCCAAGAAGGGATTGTCCCTTATTCCATGGGAATAAGGGGCTGAAGGCCCAGAGGGTTTGATGTTGGGTTAAAGCTAAAAGCCTTGTATAAACCTTCTAGATGCTTCACCCAACAATCACCCAAGAAATCAATGACACTCTTAGCTTTGATTAAAGGGGACCCACAATATAATAAGGAATACTTAAAATGTTAGTTGAAGGATAGGGGATCTCATAACAAGTCGACCTATCACATCCATGAATATCTAGTGGTATGACATTGCCATCATATGGTCAAAAAACTAGGGTAATGACTCTCAGTTGCATGGAAGAGAGAAAGGGGGTATCATCATGAGCCATCCTTATCATTTCCACTAGGTGTTTGTGGGTGACATTACCATCTTCTGGTGACCATCCCATGGCATTCACCTTCAATATCTCCTTATGCTATATTGAAACAAAATACATAAAAAGAACGATAAAAGGAAATTGATGGGATTGGAAAAAGTTCATTGTAGATTAAGGTACCACACGCCCTCTACAAAGGAACCCATGAATGAGACAACATGACCCCTTTTATGTCATGAGTTGTATGCCCATTGAGTCTTGACCCCAACCACTTCATACATTTTACATGTCTTAGAGAGGGATCTCTTGGAAACTCTCCATGACCTAGGGAAAGATATACCCAATAGGAATACACCCCCACCATAGTATTCATCATTTTATTGCTCCATCTTATTGATTAAACAAAGCTTTTCTAAGAGAAGTATAAGGGAATACACCCTCTTAGCTTAAAACCTAACTAGAGAAACTTGACTTGGAAATTAAAATGGCTTACACCCCCAAGGAGGTAGATTTCTCTAGCTCTATATTTATTTGAATCCATTAACCCAATACTAAAGGCACTAGTCATATATTTTTTTTCATTGGAGATATAAAATCATTTCCTTGGGAAACACAAAGTTTGATCTTTTGAAAGGTTTATTGCTTGAAGTTGTTTTTCCTCATAGAGAGGATTCTTCCCCTACTAGGGTGTCCCCTCTATCCCACTACTTTAATTATTGTTACAAACTTTAAACTACATCAATTAGGGTTGGTATAAACCTAGATACTAACACTCTCTTAACTCCTAAACTAACCCTAGACTACCTCTCTAACTTCACTCACCTAGTCTACTAACTAGGGTGCACATTTTGGGCTAGTTCTTGGAAATTTTCCATGGTTGATTTTGTTGTTTCATTCTATTTAATGATACATACATAATGTTTCAATTTTTTGATGAAAATACATGCTATGACAACTTGATTTATTCATCCTTAAAGTGCCTTTTTTCAGTTATACTTGATTGCCATACTCATTGATCATATTGTTGATTGATATTATTCTTTACATGCTGATTTGAATGTATTGCTTGCTGATATAAGATTTCACATATTGTTGGATATTAGGGAAAAAAATATTAACTCGATGATCCATACTAACATATATCATTGCAAGTCGGATTTCCTTGTGTCTCAGGCAGGTACAATCATCCGAAGAAGTAATATACCTTTGGGGAAAAAATCACTTGACTTACAAGGAATATCTTCCCACTTTTCATTCCACTTAGACTTGACCTCTAGGGGCTTCACTTCTATTTCTCTCCATCCCCATATAAATCCCCCTAGGGTCACCGGGATCACCACCGTAGAGTGACCTAGTCAACCTTGAAGTGCGGGACCTACATCAAGGTGACATTAGGTGTAGGATTCTATTATAGCAAGATTTTCCTCACTCTATGCAATATTGCATAGAAGGAATTTTCCCATTTCCCCATGCAGACTTATCATCCCTGTTTATAAATCCTAGATATAAAAATACATATTTTTCCACATGTACGCATCTTTCCTACTATACAACATACATATACATAGTTTTCACCACTACAACCTGCGTACATCGGGATTTGTGCCAAAAAAATAAAATTAATGTCCAGTTTCCATGTCACGACAGGAGATCTATGATCCTTGGCCTTCCATATACTAGAAACATTCTGACTCGACCTTTTAGTTCCATTTGAAAGATATAAATGGGCCAATTTCGAGCTATGGAAAAGAGAGAAAGAATTCAACTTTGATACCAAAGTTACTCTAGAGAAATTATTTGCTTCATATTGATTCTGCATCCCTTTGTCCTTTAAATCTAAACACAGTGTTCAACCCCTAATATCTTCCCTTATTGATTCAGAACCTCATTGTTTCTCTTTTATGAGCTTGCCTTTGGCGGAGGATTGAAGTGGTGGAGGCCCACCTGGAAGGAACTTAGTTTCTCAGTTCCAAACCATGCCAACACAGAAGTCTATAACATTTTCACTTATGTTGATCATATATTAATAAAAATATTGTTTCCCGTCCAATTGATATCTTTCAAATATTTGAATTATTATTCCATGGGCATATTTGTCATGTTTATTAATGGATTATGCTATTGAATGTTGTAACATCATTAATTATCACCATATGCTTTCTTTTCTTTGTTGTTGAGGACTAGTTGCAGGTATATTTCTTTGGTTCAAGTGCTCAACAATGGACTTGATCGAACATCTGGACGAGGTAGGCATTTTATCTTATCTTTATAGCATATTTTTTTACATAGCATACTTGAGAAGAGATTTGATTTATGCAGTCATTTCCATCTGTTGTGGTTTACCCTAGCCACAGAGATATTTTCCTCACCACAGAATTGTCGACCATACTGGGGATGAATTGGTTTACCCTAGAACTTGCTTTGTGGTTGGGTCGGGATTTTCCCAACCTACAACTTGTGCTATAACATTTTGGCTCAGTTGTTGGGGAATATTTTGAATGTTCTTTGTACCCTAACAACACTTTGGTAATCTCTTCCAAAGCCTTTTCATTATCTTATTTGGTAACTCCACCTAAGGGATGTTCCCTTTCAACCTTTACTGATGAGTTCATTTTGAAACTCATATGGCGACTCCACCTTCCCAGAGTCCTTCTTTCCCCAAAACTTTCCCCCTGTAAGGTTCAAGCCTTCTAAGGTTTACTAAATAAGGCCTCCTCTCAAGTCTCCTGTTACTAAAACCATTTTCCAAAATACCCTTCCTCTTGTTCCAATGGATCACCCTTGGGAAAGGTACTTCTACAAACCCCTTAACATGGACAATATCCAAGTTTACCCTAACAAAATTCCAACAGAAGTCAACAAGTGGTTTCCAAAGTTTCCAGGAAATAATGTGATAGCTATCAAAGACCAGATTTTTGTCATGGTATAGGATATGGAAGATGAAGGTAGTGATCATGAAGATGTGGCCATGAGACTATTTGCTTCATCATTGACTGAAGAAGCCCTTGATTGGTTCAAATGACTCCCTGATAACCATATCACATCCTATGATGATTTTTCCAACTTATTCAATAGCAAATGGTCGAGAAAAGAAAGTTGTGGGACACTTCAGACTCAGTTCAATAAAACAAAGAAAAAGGAGAATGAAACAGTGAGGGAATTCATTTCCATATTTGATAGGTTGTAGAATCAAATTCCAACAAATTTCAATCCTACAACATCATCAATTCATCTCCTTTACATGAATTATTTTGAAGGGGAGTTTAGATACATTATTAAAGATAAAAATCCTACATCATTGGAAGAGGCTAAATAGTTCAGTATCAACATTTAAGACAATATCCTTGATTCAAAAATATAACCTTTTTAGTACCCTTGTAACAAGATAGAATCAAAGATGAAGGTTTCCAACAAAAGTGTTCCTGATCTGATTTCTCTCCTAACTCAGAAGATATACCAAATGAATACTTAGTTTGTTCAGGTGAAAAATCATCTTATGAACCGTAGGACTATAGTGGAGAGAAATCAATCTTCTCCTAGACCTCAGTTTTCTAGACATCAAAGAGATGCCAACAATTGGAAAACAAGACCTCAACAAGAGAAAAACCCCCTGGATACTTTGAAACCTATTCGGAAAATTGATATAGAATCTTGGTGTCTCCCATGCCAAGAAACCCAGAAGGAATATGAGTGCTCCCAAAAAGATGAATATTAACCCGACGATATAAAATTCATGTTTTTCAATATCAACGATGAACATGTTAATCAAGAATAGATCAATGAAGCCAAAAGAATAGTAGAAAGAGAGGGGAGACTCTGAGCTTTAAGTAAATTGATAGATGATCAAAAGAATGAATTAAGTAGGAGGAAAATTTTAACCTACAGAAGAAAACATTCTTCAACCCCTCCATCACATCCTAATACTTTTCTTCCATCAACATAAAAGGTGGTTCCACCCCCTCCACCCTCAGTTTGTGAGTTTCCTCCTAAGCCAATTCCTACATATGAAATTCAGTTGAATATAGATGTTGCAACAATGTTTGGAAAAATGAATATGACAGTCCTAGTGACAGAGATGTGTAAGATCCCCTTTCATAAAAAGGGAAATTTTGAGGATATTACAGCTTCCAACCGAGAAGCAGGATCCTCCCATCATTTTGAATACTATGTCTCTCAATCAACCAAGAGAAAATAACCCTCACTTATATCTTTCATTCGGCATGAATGGCCTTCACTTGAAAAACTACATGCTTGATTCAGAGGCATTAGAAAATTGCATGTAATTGAAGGTCATGAAACAACTTGGTTTGAAGAAAACCCGACCTTATGGTAATGTTTGTGGTATTGATTCAAGAAGAGTTGATGTCTTGGGGGTATGTGAAGACATTGAGGTATTTTTGATAGATTTTCCACATATCAGTGTCCTCATGGACATATTGGTGATTGATGTTCTTGATTCCTGGGGGATGCTCTTGTCCAAGACCTGGTCCTCATCCCTAGGAAGTTTCCTTAGCATGAGCCTTACACATGCATATATTCCCATGGGCCATGGCATATATGAGATCTTACATAATAGGGAAAATAAATATACACATGTGATAGATTTCAGGGGCCCCAACTATGTCAGTGAACACTTCCATGATATGCCTCCACAAGTTATTGAGTGTGATCCATCCAAGTTTATGCTTCATGTAGGAAGATTCCATAAAGATGTTTCTCCCATGGATAGATAAAAATAAGACTGCAAGGTAACATGGGAAGGAGCTAGGATATATCCATATTATACAAAAATAAGATGATGAACATGAAGAAATCATCAAAGATACAGTCCACGAAGAGCCTCCACATGATAAGAATACACCTTGCATCAATTTCAATTAATAAATTCTTGTGCTCATGTGGGACAAAATAAAGGGAAAGCCCAAATATGACCAAGAAGAAAAAAAATTCTTGGCTTGGCCCTTACATCATCATGAATAAGTCTGAAAAAGAAATATACTATCTGACAACATTAGATGGGAGAAATATTCCACTACCAATAAATGGTTCTCTTCTCCAACCTCACATCTAGGTCACATGACTTCTTCAGGGATTGTGCCCCATATAGGTAGGTAAGTCATTTTGATTCCCTGAATTTTCACCTTGATTTCTCATACTAGTTTAGATGCATTTCATTTTCATATTTCTCTACTTGCACTATTCATTTCATTCTTAGCTTAGAATTTATTGAAAAAGTGTCAAAATTTTCTTTTTCTAATTTCGTGGGTTTTGATTATCATCATATGAGAACAAGGATGAGTAGGCCATCCCGCACTTGACAATTTGATGTTTCCTTGCATGCACATGTCTACTAGGAGAAGTTGTGTTTCTCTTACACTCTACGATGAGCACATGTCCCCAAGTAGGAGCTAGATTTTATCTCCATTTTGTGGATAACTAAGGATATTATGTCTTGAGGCCCTTAGGTTGCAGATATGGAGTGTCGAGAGACTACATGACTAGTAGTACCCTTTGCACGGATGGAAAACCCACTCACCACCATAGATGGTGACATATTTGAAAATGGAATCCACCACACTAGATGGCTCCCAGAAGGCATTGGACCTTGCTCCATGAGGCACAAGTCATTATTATGGTAAGCATCATTTCAATATTTAATCTAGTTGAGCATGTTGTATCTAAGATTTCTCTAGATTTCATGATATATGCTTGGACATTATGCATTTTTCCCTGATTCACCTTACTAGTTGACATTGTGCCCTATTAAGTGGATTTCCTTGGGGATGGGTTTTCTACTAGGAACTCCCTTAATGATCCACCGTACCATTATCAACCATACATACCACTTACCATCATTTCTCCCCTGCATTTCATTATCTCTTGGGATTTTTAGGGTGTATTGACCCAAGATGGTTTTTTTCCCTAATATATGGCAAGAAGGGGTTGAAGGCCCAGAGGGGTTGATGTTGGGTAAAAGAAAAAAGCCTTGTATAAACCTTCCAGATGATTTTCCCAAGGATCACCGAAGAAAGAAGTGAAACACTTATCTTTGAGTAAAGGGGACCCACAATATAATAATGAATGCTTACAAGTTTAGTTGAAGGATAGGAGGTCTCGTCATGAGCCGACATACCATGTCCATGAATATATAGTAGTAGTACATTGTCATCATCTGGTCACCAAACCAGGGTAATGGCTCTCAGTTGCATGGCGGAGAGAAAGGGGGTCTCATCATGACCCAACCTTCTCATTTCCACTAGGTGTTTGTGGGTGACATTTCCATCATCTAGTCACCACGCTAGGGTAGTGACATTAAATCTCTCCTTATTCTATATTGAAATAAATACAAAGAAATAAATATAAAAGGAAATCGATGGGCTTGGAAAAATTGCATTGCTGACGAAGGTACCACACACCCTCTACAAAGGAACCCATGAATGAGACACGATGACCCCTTGTATGCCATGATGCCTATGCCCATTGAATATTGTCCCCAACCACTTCATTCACTTTACATGGATTAGAGATGGATCTCTTGGAAACTCTCCTTAACCTAGGGAAATCTCTACCCAATAGGACACCTCGTCAACCCTCCCAGATTCAAGCTTGACAAGTCACATAGTGTCTTTGAGAAATTAATTGTTTGATATAGTGATCTTTGATGGACATGCTTAGATGGATTTTTTATTGATTGGCTTCACTTATCATGATGTTATGAATTGATATCCTTGGAGGGAGTGGACATTTGTATTTGCAGGACCTAGTTGGTGGACAGTTTTGGGAGAAAAAGCATATCTCGGGATTCCCTTAAGACCTAAATGTAAGTGAGTACAATAGTGGTAATTTTTTTTTTTTTTTGAAACATTAGTTAGACAAGTGTTATGACAAAATAACACACATCAATATTTATACATTATATTCTCATCTATATAATTACACAACTAGATTCGTATACAAAGTCCTTGTTATTCTAAGATCAACCATATCACATAAAGATACCAAAAGATGTCTACCCACCCAACCTACCCTGCAAGGTTAGGACCTTCAAGACACATAATCAATGCTCAAGTCTAGGATTCATCTGATTGATTTTGACCATCTTAAGTCTCAGGACTGGTAACTATTCTAAGGAACATGAAGGTATCTACTACCATAACCAAGTCTAACCTAGAATCATGACTAAATTCGATGGTAAGGTACTTAATCATAACGCAATTAAATTCATTCAATAACTCATTATAATAGTACATAATTCACCATTTCATCATTCAATTTCACATCATAAGAAACTACTCAATTGTTTGGTTTCATTCCATTAAAAAATCATCATTCTTACGATATACATTTCAGTGTTATAATCCACTTTGAAAGCTCAAAAATTAACAATCCATTTTGGATAACGATATCATTTAACTTAGTACTTTAACATAACAATATACATAACAACCTCATTGGAAACAATCAATTTCTCTTTTAAATTATGCTTACAATGCATATTAAATTCATACCTCTAACCATAGTTGTCAACAATAATTCTATAGTTCTTAATAGGCGAGTCATGTTCCGAAGTATATAACAATCACACTAATTGCATACTGAAAATTATTACATCAATCTATATCATCAATTTCACAATTAAACTTGTATCTTATATCCAAGGAATAGTTATCTTATATCCATTCCATAGTTGTTGTTTAACACTTATTAAGGTAGTAAAAATTTATTATTAAGAACCAAATTAATTCTAATGTTTCAAGACAATTTACAATCCATTTACTTACTAAATTTTAATCCCCGCTCTAAATCGCAGCCTTAAAGTTATTATTTAAATTCCTCTTGAGTAAAGTATATAATATTATATCTATTACTATAATAGTATGGTATTTCTAAGTTAAATTTGTTTCTTCAACTCTTTGTCCATTCTTCCTAATTGAACATCAAAACTTAGAGTTATAAAACACCGCCAAAACTGACCTCGAATTAGTTCTCTTGGAATTTCTAAAAAAATGTTAAATTCTTTTACAAAGTTTTGAAATTAAAATGCATTTGTCCTAAGGACTAGGATTGGGGATCCGTGGACCATAAAAGTAAATATAAACAAGATGTGATTTCTGGAGAGAAGATGGTGGGAGAAGTAAGAATATTGAGACCTAGAAAGAAGAAAAGAAGTTATCACATTTCGGTTAAACCTTTCTAGTCAAAGAAGCGGACTAAATGGATAAAAATTTGATAAAGAAAGCAATATGTGATCAACATAAACTTACTATGATGGTATCTCTCATCCTTTTACTTTTTTGTTGGTGTCCTTCTATTATCCTCGTTGACGGTTATAGGAACCATCTCAAATTTTGTTTCTTATCCTTCTTTAGTTAATTTATCAATTTCCTTCTTAAACCGATCTTCAATGTAACGTTTCATTGGAGAAACATTTCCTTCATTCCTAATTTTGATATTAAACAATTCACCTTCTAAATCTCTTAGTTCATGAGAAATGTTGTGTATTTCATCCTCAATATCTTAGTTTTTTCATAGAATAATCAACCAACCAATTATCAATCTCTTCTTCTCCATATTCAATTATTTCATTAAATTTCTTAGTCGATAGTCCCTTTAATATCTCCACTTGTTCATCAAATTGTTTCCTTGTCATAAACATTGAATTGAAAATTAACTTAGGATATTGCACCTCATTAGTGCTTCCTCCAAAATATATCTCTCTGAGCCTTCTGAATAATTCTTCTCTTTTCATTATGGCTTCATTGCATTCTTGGACATTGTTACTCAAATTCTTGATCTTTTCTTTCCAACAATAATTCAATTGTTTAATCCAACTTGGAGAAGGAAGATATTCTTCTCTCCTTTTCAATTCTGTCATGTTCAAGAATTTCATCCCAAATGGTAAAACATCATCTATGTATAATTTGTCTTAATTCTTTAAATGATCTTGGAGATATTCATGAAATGCATGTGCCCTTGAACTGAAATAACCAATATTTTTTGATACCTCCCATGCTTCTATTATCAATGACATTCTCTTTTTAATATTTTTCTCAACATAAATTCATATCGCTGTGAGAAAACTTGAAGATCCTTTTAACTTAATATCGGGTTTAGTTGGTTTGATCATTGTCAAAGGACTGACCAAGATTGGAAGAGGCATCAAGGCAATCTCCAATTATTTGATATTCTCTTTTAATTTGGCATTCTCAGCCTCTAGAACATCAATAGAGTCATCGAGTGCATCCCCATTTTCCCTATGGATTTTTGAAATCTGGGACGGTCGCATATATTTTATGCTGAACTCTAAGTGGGCCTTTCCCTTTTTATTTTTCTGGTCACTTCTTTATACAATCAACTTTTTAGATTCTTTGTCAAAAACAAAAATTTCAAAAATGAAGTATTCTTCTTCACTAAAGGTCTCATTTCCAATGAATTCCAATAAAGAATCATGTTGAGCCATATGCTCCTGTTGTTCTATTGCAGGAAGTATTTTTTCAATGTCTGCTTCTAGTTCCATATCCTCCAAGTAAATCCTTTGGATGTCATTTTCTATAAGATTATCTTCTTCCTCTTGCATTAAGTTTCTTCTTCTCTCTCTCAGGGTGTAACATCTCCTCCGTAACAACACAAAAACAACCAATCACAATGTAGTAGTATTTTTTTTAAATCATGTTAAGATAAGACCAATGATGAGAAATACATAAGCATTGTAATATGATATACATAAATACAACAACAGATAATATTATGAGTTTAACATACATCAATATTAATCATCGTCAAATTTTAACAAGATCAAAATGAACACATAAAAAATGTTCAATAAGCCTAACATGTGGAAATCAAAACATCATAACATAAGAAGGATAACAAGAAAATAAGTGTCTACCCTCCCATCCTACCCTGCAAGGTTAGGACCTTCAGGATACATAATTAACGCTAAATTCTAGGATTCATCCAATTGGTTTTGACCATTTAAGGTCTCAGGATTGGCAGTCATTCTGAGGAACAAGAAGGCATCTATTTCCCATAATTAATCTATCCAATTTTTTTTACATCAACCAAACTTAAAAAATAATTATCATATATCCTAGCAGACTACACGCATTTCAATGTAATAAAAATATATCAACATGTATCACAATAGTCATAAAGAAACTCAACCTTTCTATCATTAGCGCTAGAATTATACAAATTCAATATGTAAAACCAAAATTAGCTTATCTCTATGATATGTCTACACCACCCAACTTTATAAGTTATGATCAATTTATCAAACCCAATAACTAAGCCATGAAAAGAGCATTACTAATTCAATCAACCTAACAAATTTTTATTACCATAATAAATTGCAATAAAATAATGTTTTAATGCCCCCTCCCTTAAGACCTAAATGTAAGTGAGTACAATAGTGGTAATTTTTTTTTTTTTTTTTCGAAACATCAGTTAGGACAAGTGTTATAAGAAAATAACACACATCAATATGTATACATTCTATTCTCATCTATGTCACTACACATCAAGATTCATATACAACATCCTTGTTATTCTAAGATCAACCATATCACATAAAGATAACAAGATGTCTACCATGCAACCTACCATGCAAGGTTAGGACCTTCAAGACACATAATCAATGCTCAAGTCTAGGATTCATCCGATTGATTTCGACCATCTAAGGTCATAGGCCTAGTGATTTTTCTGATTAACATGAAGGTATGTACTCCCATAACCAAGTCTAACCTAGAATCAGGACTAAATTCGACGGTAAGGTACTTAATCATAACGTAATTAAATTCATTCAATAACTCATTATACTAGTATATAATTCATCAATTCATAATTCAATTTCACATCATAAGAAACTACTCAATTGTTTGGTTTCATTCCATTAGAAAATCATCGTTATTACCATATACATGTCATTTTTATAATCCACTTTGCAAGATCAACAATTAACAATCCATTGTGGATAACAATATCATTTAATTTAGTACTAAATTTAACATAACAATATACATAATAACCTCATCGTAAACAATCAATTTCTCTTCAAGTTAGACTTACAATTCATATTAAATTCATTCCTCTAACCATAGTTTTCAACAACAATTCTATAGTTATTAATAGGCGAGTCATGTTCCGAAGTATATAACAATCACACTAATTGCATACCGAACATTATTACATCAATATCTATCATGGATTTCACAATTAAACTTGTATCTTATATCCAAGGCATAGTTATCTTAAATCCATTGCATAGTTGTTGTTTAATAGTTATTAAGTTAGTAAAAAATTATTATTAAGAGCCAACTTAATTCTAATGCTTCAAGACAATTTACAACCCATTTACTTACTAAATTTGAATCCCCACTCTAAATTGAATCCTTAAATTTAGTATTTAAATTCCTCTTGAGTAAATTAAATAATATTATCTCTATTACTATAATAGTATGGTATTTCTAAGTTAAATTTGTTGCTTCAACTCTTTGACCATTCTTCCTAAGTGAACATCACCTTTTATCATTTAACAAGTTTTACCATATCCTTATTAATGAAAATTATTATACTTTAATACTCTTAATATAAAGGATCTTATTATAATCATTATCTAGTTGCTCACTAAATAGTTCAATAAACATTAATTCATAAAAATTCCAAAGCATTTCAGAGTTACAAAACGGTTATGTCGTGATTAAAATTTCTAGTTTTCAGAGTTACAAAACAGTTTTGTATCGATTAAAAATTCTAGTTTTCAGAGTTACAAAACAAATCTGTAGTGATTAAGAACTCTAGTTTTCAAAGTTACAAAATGGTTTTGTAGGAAATAAAAATTCTAGTTTTTAGAGTTACAAAATAGTTCTGTAGCGATAAAAAATTCTAGTTTTCAGATTTACAAAATAGTTCTGTAGTGAATAAAAATTCTAGTTTTCATAGTTACAAAATAGTTCTGTAGCGATTAAAAATTCTAGTTTTCAGAGTTGCAAAATTGTTTTGTAGAGAATACAAATTTTAGTTTTTAGAGTTACGAAACTGTTCTGTAGCGATTAAAACATATAGTTTTCAGAGTTACAAAATAGTTTTGTAGCGATTAAAATTTGAGTTTTCAGAGTCACAAAACGGTTCTGTAGTAATTAAAATTCCAGTTTTCATAGTTACAAAATAGTTTTGTAGTGTTATATCCCTAAAATTCCCTATTCATGCATACATGGCCTTGGCCCTCTTGCTTGCATATTTTTCCAAAGAATTGTTGAGTAGCTCTTCTTAAAAAATATAGTTTTTAGATCATGTATGCACCTTGCATCACTACATCTCGTGTACATATGCTTGTTGCACAATACACAACCCTTGTATACCTTTAAAAGTTGAAAAAAATAAAAAATTGTAAGGAATTTGGTGAGATTCATGGGCTATTGGAGTTTTTCCAAACAATTCACCTGTTATAGCTCATCCCCCAACCGAATAACCATCCTTTTGTCATATAAAATGAAGTGTTGGGGTCTCATTTAAGAAACAAGCATAAGAGCAGTGAAACTCTGCCCAATTTCACTTCCCTTCCTTGCCCAATTTTTTGCTACCTTTTGTGAGTTATTGCCTCAACATTCCCTCTTCAACCCCTTCTTCTTCCATTCAATCCATTCCCTTCCCTTGAGGTGATAAAAATATTGAGAGAAGAGGCCTATTGAAGGTGCACTTGGAGAATTGTAAAGAGTATCCCAGACCAAGTTCATGGAATGGTGGCCGACACAGATTGTAAGTTTCAATCTTTGTTTGATGAATAAAAGAATCTATTTTCCCTAACCCTAATGATGATGTTTTGTGTATTTTATTTGATTTATACATAGCATTTGACATCTAACGCTAACTCATGAATAGAAATAACATTCTTGTAGTCCTTTTTTTCCTAGTTATGGATGCAGGTCAGCTTTGGTAGGAGCCTTGCATTCTTTGGAACTATAGAACTTGAGGAGAAAATCACCAGACCTTGGATAAAAGGTACAGTTATTGATATTCTCTCTTACTACTTTATTTTCATTTTCTTTGGTTTGTTTTGGGTAGAGTAGAAACTAGGTTGACTTTTAGATGGTCATTCTCTCTATCTATATATTAAACCCTAGTATAGTTAAAGGGGGGATTTTCCCACTAGCAAAACTAGCGACCATACTGGGGATCTCTCTAGGGTTTTTTAGGGGGTTTTGGGTTGATTGATTGGTTTTTGTTTCCCTTTCTAGTTTCGATCAATTTCACTGAGTCTATCAAGGGGTTTTGGTTACCTCCAAGGTGCATACCAGTTGTCCCTTACCTATAAGTCTGCCTTGTATTTTTATTTTTGAAAAGACTCAAAGGTGTACGCACCCTGTTTTGGGTCAGCCCACATTTCCTTAGTTTTCTTCTGTTTTCCCTAAAAGGTTTTGAGAAAGTTGTCAAGTCTTGGATCTGAATTTTGGTTTCTTGGTTGAATCCTTGCAATCTGTAGTGGGATTAGGGTCTTTATCAGTCTTGTTTTTAGTTTTCTCTTTGTCCTTGTTTCTTGATTTGAAAAAACAACAAAAAACGTTTTTACTTCAGTTTTTTCTTATCAAAGCAGTTCGAAAAATAAAAATATTTCTTGCATTTAGTTTGGTAACGTAGCCAGTGTTGTTATTTTCAAAAGGAAAAAGAGTAGTTATTTCTAAGTTTTGTTCGATTTCCTAAAACATAAGTAGTTTGTAGTCAAGTGAAATAAAGTATTAGGATTTCTTTATTTACAAGATCTTGAAATATCATTTAGAAAAGTTGAATTTACAAAGAGTTGTTTACAAGCTTTTCTTTTAATTTCAAAGTAATTTTTCTTTCAAGTGCTTTAAATCTCTCCTCCTTATTCATCTCTTTATAACACCATTAGTTTCACTACCGTACCTTTTCAGTAAATCAATCCTTAAAAATAACGCCTAATCTAAAATACATTAGACTTTTTAGTTTGTAGGGTTCACAAACTAGTTTAGGGTTTTAGGGCCTTGAATTAGGTGTGAAGAGGAAAATCTTCAAGGCCACCTTAAAAAAAACATTGGACTCTGAGTTAGGGAATGCTTTAAGTCTAGTGTCATAAGAGTTATCCGAGACCCCCCCTCTAACACAGGGGAAAAACATGAGGTCACGTGAGGAAAGGTAGAGGAGATAACCCTTCCAAAGTTGGACTAAACGTAGTGGGTATTGTATATTGAGGGTCTTTATCAGTAACAATATCTATCACATTTAACTACGGAGCTCCATGGACCTTGAATCCATTCAAGATCCTTAGTTTTCTTCTGCACCACTTGATTTTGATACGCTTGAAAAACTTTAGACTTGTTATCTTGCTCATTACGATCTGCCCGACTGTCGACTGTACCTTCCTGGTAACTGACTACGATATGGTAGCCTAGTTTCCCATATTTTACGGACTTACACAGGTGACTGTGGGGGTATACTGTGGTACCTAGGGTGGACATCAAATCATGCTTCATAGAATATACCCATAGGGTGCTTCTGTGTTTGAGTTTCACTTGCACCAGTTAGTTTCTCTAATGTTGATTGGCATAACCGTCCTTCCCACTAGTTAGTCGTCTGCTAGATTTTCCTTTAGGAACTTTTAGTGTGTGCTATGTGATCCCTATTTTTTGATAGTGAGTTATTCATTCATTTATTTGGGTCTCTAACCTAAGGTGGTAGACTACCTTCTCTATCGGTTGTTATCCCCCAGTTTAGGGATAAAAAAAGGTGATTATGTCTCAAGGCCCACGGGTCCTAGACATGGAGTACCGAGAGCTAGATCGACTTGAGCATGGCCTTGGAGGGCTCATATTTTCTTCCTTCATCACCTCCACTTTTTCAACAGTAGAAAAATCCATCACCTCGGCCTGGTCTTGTAGAAGAAATGGGTCTCGCTCCATGAGGTAATGAGTCTGGGTATCAGGGTATGTGTCACTCTAATCCTCAAAACCTGTGAATATGTGAATTTGATTCTTTTTGTTTCTAATGAGTGCTTGGATATTATACCTATCCACTTGACTATATCTGGGGGGTTGACATGATTCCCTAGTAATCTTGTGCCCATAGGTTTTGAGTTTCCATTGGGGAGATTCATGAGAAGCCATCATTCACTCCCACCATACTTACCACTTTCCATCTTTCTCCCGCTCATCCATCCCAATACACTAGTCTGGGCATTAGGTTGGCCAAATATTTAGGGGTTGTACCTTACCTTGTGGGAATAAGGGGATAAAGGAACAGAGGGTAAAATCAACTGGCAAAATATAAAATCCAAATAATGAAGCCTTGAGATGCTTCACCCAGGGATCCCTGAGAAAGCAATAAAAGGCTTCTCAACAAGAAATAGAGGGACCCATAAAAAATAATAAAACAAGACCTGGTTAGAGGATAGGGGTTCTCATCACGAGCCAACCTATTAGGTCCATGGGCATGTAGTTGTATGACACTACCAACAACTTGTCACCATGTCAGTGTAGTGGCTCTTGGTGGCGTAGCCAAGAGAAGGGGGGTCTCATCACGAGATAGCCTTCTCATTTCCATGAAATTCTTGTGGGTAACATTGCCACCACTGGTCACCATCCCAAGGCAATGTCCCCTTGCCATATTATTAAGGAAAAATAAATAATAAAAAGGAAAAAGGCATGAATGGGTTTGGAAACATTTTCATACATGAAAGGTGTAGCTCACCCTCTACAAAGGCACCCATAGGTAAACCATGAATTTCCCTCCTATCACTGCACCCCTTTCCCATACATATCTTATCCACTACACCCACTCACATGGATTATATTTGATCTCTCACGAAAACACCCCACATCCGGTGAGCATTAGCCCAATAGGACTCCCTGTCACTTCCTCCAAACTTGTCTTTTAGATTAGTATAATGTTAAAACTAATGATTAGATGTGATTGACATTGCTATGATCCATATGACTTATGAGCCCATGGAGGGCATATATGTTGAAGAGCAGGACCATACCATATTGACAGGTACCCTTGTGGAAAGGTACACATGGGGATATGATTAGTTCAGACCTCCATGGGGATGAAAGCCCATCATATGGATGTTGATACCCTAGGAGAAGAAAGAGACAAATCAGAGGGTTTGCACTGGAGAAGAGGAGGATGTTCCACCAGAGGCAGCTTGGTAGAGCCTTTCCCAAGGGGGTTGTGCCCGTTCCACCAGGATGTTTGCTTGAGAAGGCCCATGACATCACCCAAGACACTCATGACATCATCTAGTGCTTGTGGAGGTTTTGGGAGGCAGTTGTGGCACATGTGGCAGGTGTGGCATGTTCCTAGGGCCCAAGGAGGCCTAACTGTTTTCTCCAAGAGGCCAACATTGCCCTAAAGGGGCCTAACATCACCCTAAAAGTGAATGACGTCTTCATCTTTTCTTGATTTAGGGTTTGATTTTGACATTTAATGTAAAAACAATATTATTATGTATTTTTTGGCCGTGTCGACCTTTTGTGACCTAAAATTAAATTAAGGTCATTGGTATGGTATAAATTGAGGGTTTAATCTCTCATTTCCTTATCATATTTCACTCAGACTGGTGTTAGGTCTGAAATTTGCAACCCTCATTAGGGTTTTTGGATGAAATTGTGGCACACTTGTCGAAGGAGGCTTCTTTTTGGTGATTTTTGGCATTTTTCTTGGTGGAAGGTTTATAGCTAGGGTTTGGCTTGATGAATGATTGGTGAATGCAAGTGAATTTCTTCAATCCTTCGCTGAATTGAATGGTTATAGTGTTTTACTTACATTTTGTTAATGAAATTGTTGAAATAAACCCAAGGAAATAAGCACATGTTGGTGTCCTTGTTTTAATTTCCTACTAGATTATGCCAAGGAGTTTCTTTTTCTATTGGAGACATTTCTAGGGCCTTCCCATTGCAACATCCTGTCTCTTATTCTTCATCTTAACCGATTTTAATCTTTCATTAAGCTAAAGAAGGAGGAAAACATGCTAATTCCTAGAGTTGCCTACACCTTAGTAATTCATTTTTCCCTAGGTTTTGATGGTTGAAGCCTTGGATTACCAACCCTTCACCATCAAATTCCTCTTGTCTTTGGCCCTACTATTATCACATTGTCCCTTCAATTATTGCAGCCAATTTTTACTCCATTTTCCCTTTGAATGCATTGGTTTGAGACTTCCTCCTAGAGTGTTTCGATCACAACGTCCAAAATCTTTGAAAAACTACTAATACCTCCTAACCCTAACCTACTAACCTCATTGCTTCTACTATCCACTGGAATTATAGTTATACTTCGCAAAATTTTAGCTTGTTTAAGAAATTGAGAGATTGACTAATGCGTTATATCATTTGCTTCTAATGAAAGTTGTATTGTGACATTGATGATTAATCATTTTGCTCATTATGAAGCTTCTTTAAAGTATATATTGTGATGTATCATATTGTGATAATTGTTACTATACATTTTTCTTACTTCGTCAATATATTAGTCAATTGATTTATTTGAGAAAGTCCCTGATTATATGAAGTACTAACCAGCAAGTGAGCTTGCAAATATAGTTTCTTGTTGCTTTGTCCTCGGAAGGTACATTTCGGGTTATTATTATCTTTTATTGGCTATTTAGATGGAATTTCTGATCGGTGGTGACTTGTGAGAGGGAAAAATTTACCTTATCCTTTACTCTTTTCCTTCTCAAAACCCCAAGTCACCAGGGACATCTCCCCTAGGCCTACCACCCTATATAGAAAGGGACATCCTATTGAGGTGACAGTGATAGGATACTATCTCCTTACGTCAGTTTGTATCCATTTACCTTTTCCTTTACATCCAAGTACAAATTGTGCGATAACATTTTGGCACCATTTTTGAGGAACACTGAGTAAATTCTCCTCAAAGACGACACATTTTTGGTGAGCCTTTCCTCAAGAGTCTTTATCTTACAAGCTTGCCTGAAAAACTCCACTAAGGATGATTCCCTTATTTATTTGATAATTTCAATAAAATTATGTGGCGACTCCACTAATGACGAAGCCAACCATGAATTTTCAATGGGACCCGAGAAGTTTCAAACCCCTAGACATGAGTAAAATCCAGGGATACCCCCAACAAATTCACCTGAAGTACGAAAATTGGCTCCCTAGATTCACTGGTAGTGATGGGGAAAGAGTCAACTATCACATGGGTGATTTTTGGTCTTTCTTTCAACTCCATCCTATCAGTGATGATGCTCAAGATTTGGCAATGAAAATTTTCTCTACCACTCTACATGGAAGTGCTAGGAAGTGGTATTATGACCTCAACCTCCCTATTGCTAGCATCACTTCTATGGACCAATTAGAAGAAACCTTTCGCAAAAGGTGGGGTATGAAATTGGAAGATATCCAAACGGTACTAAAAGAAATCAAGAATGAAAAACAAACTGAAAATGAGACTGTCAGGGATTTCCAATTTAGGTTTGAGGTTTTATTATATCAGGTTCCTAGCAACCATTATCCTGAAGACAAGTATCTCATATATATCTATACCAATGGACTCTTGGCACATTTAGGGTTTCTCCTAAATAAAAAGAGCCTGAAAACACTCTACGAATCTTATAATATGGTTATACAAATCGAGGAAAATATATTTTTGTCCAAAGGAGAACACATCTTGTCGCTAGGGACCAAAACCAATGAAACTAAAGGTATCCCAGTCAATATTGGTTTGGAAAGTTTAGCTTCCCATGAAACTTTTGCTACTAACTTCCAAGAAGAAGGGAGACAATTTTTTTACCAACAAAATGCTAAGGGAAAGGATCTTGATGAGGTTTTTCAAGAGTAAGAGATCATTGAAGACACAGTTGAGGAACCCGAGCAAGATGATGAAGTGTCAACATACCTTCCTCTCTCTAATGAAGTCATACATGAGCCCTTTCCCCCTGCACAAGAAGAAACAAACACAGTGAGATACCCTCCTCTCCAAAATTTTGATGATTCTCTACTTTATGATTTGGGAAATGAGGAAGAGATATATGAGCCCTTGTATCCTTCATGTTATGATACAGATAATGACATAGTTGATATTGACGAGTTCATACATGTTGGAAGATGTAAGTGGGATATATTTGGTTATGGTATGGACCCTATTTATGATACTGAGAATCGTTTCCAAGTGTTTCCTTTACAGTTGTCACAATAGGTTACTCTTGATTTTGACCAGTGGCAACAAAGAAATGATATAATTATCGATACTTTCCAAAAACCCAAGGTTGACCTAGTCCCATATTTTCCATATGATTTTCAGTCATACCTTGAGGATTTTGATGAGTACTCCTCTGAGCACTTGGATTCATTCCATGAATAATATTATCAACCTTCGTTGTGCTTAGATATTGGTAGGAGTAAGAACATCGTTTTCTTAAAGAAGGATTCTTTTGACATCTTTCTCCAACCACCTCCGATTACTTTACCTTGATGTGTCATTAAAGGTGTAGTTGGGAAATATGTATTTTGTATTGAGTTTCCTCTAAGGAAAACCCTAGAGTTCAAGGGTAGGTTGAATACCTAAAGAAAAAGTATGCCATCTCAGCCTTTCAACCTTCCCTTAAGATTTTGTCAGTCATCTTTTAGATCCTTGTCAATCCCTTCCAGGGTTTCAGATTATGAGGACGTCCTAGGTAGCCATATTTCATACCTTATGAGTCAGTTTTCTAAACCTTTGACTTTTCATGATCCCTTCCTGAAGTGGATTGAGAACTTTCCTCAGAGAGTGACTTGGCATGATTTTATTTCTCCCACCCACCTCCATGAGTTAGACTTTATGGTTTTCGATGATACAATGCATTCTCTAACCCATGTTATTTTTGTGCTTAACTTATAACTATTTTGGTTTATGATGAAGCACAAAGGCAGGTATTGTGAGACATTGCTAGGATGGTTCCAATGGTCATTTGACTACACCTAGAATTTAACTAACAGGTAAGTACATGTAAGTAGGAATTTGCATTCATTGTATATACCATTTGTATTTCATACTAGAATAGTTTTCTTTCACATTTGTACATATGCTTGTTTTTCTTTTATATAAGACAGGGGTGATATCACCACCCCAAATGACTGTTAACAACTTTATGTTGAGATAAAGAAGGTTATAGGTTATGCCAAATATGTCGAGGTTCTCATGTTCTCTATGGTGAGCACATGTCCCCGAGTTGGAGCCATATGTTATCCCCCAGTTTAGGGATAACTAAGGAGATTATGTCTCGAGGCCCAAAAGTCCTGGACATGGAGTACCGAGAGAGAGATCGACTTGAGAATGGCCCTAGAGGGCCCATATTTTATTCCTTCAACACCACCACTTTGTCATAAGAATAAACATACATCACCTCGGCCTGGTCCTGTAGAAAAAGTGGGTCTTTATCCATGAGGTAATGAGTCTATGTATCATGGTATGTGTCACTCTGATCCTAAAAACGTTTAAATATGTGCATTTGATTCTTTTTATTTCTAACGAGTGGTTGGATCTTATACCTATCCACTTGACCATATATGGGGGGAATGATAAGATTCCCTAGTAAGATTGTGGCCATAGGTTTTGAGTTGCCACTAGGGGGATTCATGAGAAGCCATCATCTGCTCCCACCATACTTACCACTTTCCATCTTTCTCCCACTCATCCATCCCATTACACTGGTCTAGGCATTGGGTTGGACAAATATTTAAGGGTTATACCTTACCTTGTGGGAAGAAGGGGATAAAGGCCAAGAGGGTAAAAATAGATAGAAAAAGATAGAAGATAAAGAATCAAACCTCAAGATGCTTCGCCCAGGGATCTCCTAGAAAGAATTAAAAGGATTCTCAGCAAGAAATAGAGGGACCCATAAAAAATAAAAAAACAAGACCTAGTTATAGGATAGGGGGTCTCATCATAAGCCAACCTATTAGGTCTATGGGCATGTAGCAGTATGACACTACCAATAGCTGGTCACCACACATGGCTCTTGGTGGCATAGCCAAGAGAGAGGGGGTCTCATCACGATATAGCCTTTTCATTTTTGTAAAATGCTTGTGGGTAAAATTGCCACCACTAGTCACCATGCCAGACTAGTGTCCCCTAGCCATATTCTTGAAGAAAAAGAAATAAGAAAAAGAAAAAAATGCATGAATGGGCTTGGAAACATTTGCATCCATGATAGGTATAGCTCACCCTCTACAAAGGCACCCACAGGTAATCCAGGCATTTCCCTACTATTACTTCACCCCTTGCCCAGACATCCCTTAGCCACTATGCCCACTCACATGGATTAGATTTTATCTCTCCCAGAAACACCCCACATCTGGTGAACATTAGCCCAATCGGACTCCCTGTCACTTCCTCCAAATTTGGCTTGCAGATTAGTATAATTTCTTTGAGCACTTGTCTGGGTAAAAGGGTTTTATGCACATGTTTAATAAAATTGATGATTGTATGTGATTGACATTGCTATGGTCCATGTGACTTATCAGCCCATGGAGGGCATATCTATTGATGTGCAAGACCATACCCAATGGACAGGTACCCTTGTGGATAGGTACACATGGGGAGATGATTAGTTCAGACCTCCATTGGGATGAAATCCCATCAGGTGGATTTCGAGACCCCAGCAGGGGGGAGAGATAGATCAGAGGGTTTGCACTGGAGAAGAGGAGGATGTTCCACCAGAGGTAGCTTGAGAGATCGAGTGCTTCTAGAGGTTTTGGGACACAGTTGTGGCATGTGTGGCACGTGTGTCATGTTCCTGAGGCCAAGGAGGCCTAAGGTTTTTCTCCAGGAGGGCATTGTTTCCCTAAAGGGGCCTAATGTCACCCTAAAAGGGCATGACGTCTTCATCTTTTCTTGATTTAGGGTTTGATTTTGACAGTTAATGTAAAAACAATATTATTATGTATTTTTTGGCCTTATCGGCCTTTTGTGACCTAAAATTAAATTAAGGTCATTGATATGGTATAATTTAAGGGTTTAGTCTCTCATTTTCAGATCATATTTCACTCACACTGCTGTGAGGTATGAAATTTGAGGTCCTCATTAGGGGTTTTTGTTGAAATTGTGGCACACTTGTTGAAGGAAGCTTCTTTTTGGTGATTTTTGGCATTTTTCTTGGTGAAAGGTTTATAAATAGGGTTTGGATTGATGAATAATTGGTGAATGTAAGTGAATTTTTGCAATCCTTCCATTATTTGAATGGTTATAGTGTTTTACTTACATTTTGTTAATGAAATTGCTGAAATAAACCCTAGTAAATAAGCACATGTTGGTGTCCTTATTTTAATTCCCTACTAGATTGTTCCAAGGAGCCATTTTTTCTTTTAGAGAGATTGCTAGGGCCTTGCCATTGAAAAAACCTATCTCTTGTTCTTCATCTTAGCCATTTTACTTTGTCATTGAGCTAAAGAAGGAGGAAAATGTGCTAAGGCCTAGGGTTGCCTACACCTTAGTAAGTCATTTTCCCATAGGGTTTGATGGTTTAAGCCTTGGATTACCAACACTTCACCATCAAATTCCTCTTTTCTTTGGCCCTACTATTAAAAAATTGTCCCTTCAATTCTTGCAACCATTCTTGAATCCATTTTCCATGTGAATGCATTGGTCTAAGACTTCCTACTAAAGTGTTTTGATCACAACTTCCAAAATCCTTGAACAACTACTAATACCTCCTAATCCTAACCTACTAACCTCATTGGTGCTACTATCCATTGAAATTATAGTTATAATTTGAAACATTTTATCTTCTTTAAGCAATTGAGAGATTGACTAATGAGTAATATCATTTGCTTCTAATGAAAATTGTATTTTGACATTGATGATTAATCTTTTTTCTCATTGTGAAGCTTCTTTAAAGTATTTATTGTGAAGTATCATATTGTGATCATTTTTACTATACATTTTCTTACTTCATCAATATATTAGTCAATTGCTTTATTTGAGAAAGTCCCTGATTATATGAATTATTAACCAGCAAGTGAGCTTGCAAATATAGTTTCTTGTTTCTTTGTTCCAGCCAGGTACATTTCTGGTTATTATTATCTTTTATTGGTTGTTTAGTCAAAATTTCTGATTGCTGGTGACTTGTGAGAGGGTAAACTTTACCTTAGGCTTTACTCTTTTCCTTCTCAAAACCCTAGGTCACTGGGGACATCTCCCCTAGGCCTACCACCCTAGATAGAAAGGGGCATCCTATTGAGGTGATAGTGATAGGATAGTCTTTTGTTATGTCAGTTTGTCTCCATTTACCTTTTCCTTTACATACAAGTACAAATTGTGTGATAACATTGATCGTGAGGAATTTTCGGTCTTCCACTTAGAAACATGGAGCTACCTCTTTATAGGCATTGTTTTTTATAACACTGTTTCACCGAAGTCAGTGTGTGAGGATTTTACGAACTTGAATGATCCCACAAGGGGAGAACCTGTGCGTAATATATTCATGGATAAATTTCCCAATGATAACAACCAAGGAACTCCTTCAAAAGGGGATTCTTGTCCTTTTCCTTTTTTTGGAAACATTAGTGTCCCTTTGATGGCCACTTTGTACATTCCTGGGTTGAATGTGGGACTACTAGTTTGGTTGGGTACCATTCCAAATGTCCCAAACACTCTTGATGATTCTGAGTTAAGAACCTTATGTCATGGGCATCATGTTGATGTTCCTTTGTCAACAAAGTATTCTCCTCCTCCTTCTTCCTTCCCTAGTAAAAGTATAGCTACTAGTAACCGGAGGTCTAAATGAAATAGAAAGAGGAAGAATAGGAAGAAGAAATCACCAACCTATGAAAGTCATGTTGAAGATAGGTCATCAACCTTTGCAAGTCATGTTGAAGACCACCACTTGGCCTCTGCAAGTCATGCTGGGGGTAAAAAAAAAACCTCTGTGAGTCATGCTGAAGATAGGTCATCAACCTTTGCAAGTCATGTCGAAGACCAACACCCAACCTCTGTAAGTCACGTTGGGGGAAAAATTCCATTCACCGCTAGACATACTGGTAATAGGTCTATAGCCTTCGCAAGTCATGTTATCGACCAATCACTAACCTCTGCAAGTCATGTTGGATATGTGAAAACAACTACTACTAGTCATGTTTGGGGCATTGATTTTGTTGAGAAGCCTAGATGGATAGGAAGTAAACATAAGTTCCCTTGTAATATTTGCAAGGGAGATCACCTTACTCATTTATGGCCTGGCCTACCAGAGGTACTAATATTGTGGTCCCTATCTGTAGTATCTTTTGATTCTAAGTCTTTTGAGGTTTCCTCAAAGTATATTCAACCTTTGGTTGATGAAGTGGTTCTACCGATGCAATCTTCGACTGATCCCACTCCTATTTTGAGGGGTGAGGTGCCTTTGGACTAAGTAGTCTCGTGGCCTATTCAACCAGTGGTTGTGGAAGTGGTCATGCCGATGAAATATTCGACTGATCCCACTCTTCTCTTGGAGAGTGTCTCATCTACTAAAGTGGTCACACCGATGCAATCTTTGGTTGATCCCACTCTTCTCTCGGGGAGTGATGTGTCTATTGACTATTTTTTTAGCATTTCTAGTTCAATACTTTTAGAACAAGGGGGCATTATGCTCACTTTGAGAACACCCCCTTCAAGCCATAGGATGGTTTCCTTTGATTGGAATGACCTTCTTGAGCCTCATCTCCCTTCTTCTACACCTTTTCAAATAAGGGTTGAAGTTAATTCAAATAAAATTTACCGATGTATTGTAGATGAAGGAGCCTCCACAAGAATTTTATCCTCCTCGGCTTGGCAATATTTGGGTTCTCCCAGGCTTGTGTCTACTTCGCATGAGATAATGGATTTTGAAAGACATCCTAATGAATATTTGGGGGTTCCTCCTCAGTTTCCTATCTCATTAGGTGGGAATATTTTCCTTGTGATGTTATAGTGGTGCAAGGCCTGTTAGATTTCAATGTGCTTCTCGGGCATGATTTTGTATATGCTATGAACGTTGTGGTGTCTACGCTCTTCCAAGTTATGCATTTCCCTCATAATGGAAGCATTTTCACTATCGACCAGTTGGCATCTGATAATCACCATCCTAATTCGATGTTAGTTCAAGCTACCCATTTATATGTTCCTAGTATTCATGTAGACTCTACCCCGCCACAGGTAAATTATGTGGCGTATTATCCTCGATGTTAAATTTCTCTCGAGCAAGAACATTTTCACTCATGTTTTCCTTCTCAAGACTTGGTCTGAAAAATTGATCCATTGGTTTATCCAATGGGGAAATGGGAGCTCTTGCTTCTCCCTTTTGGTCCGAGTGATCTTGAGTCTCATTTTGAGTCTGATCTCACTTTTTGTATATCGTCAAGCCTTCATGATTGTGATTCTTCGCTGATAGAATATTATAGTCCCAGCTAGAACCTCCATCATCATATGGAATATGGTCAGTTCACCTCGCCCTTTGGGAGTGTTGAGCCTTCTCGTTCGTGTAATTGATCATATTTTGAATTGCCTTTGGATGAGGCTATCCTTGAAGCCATGAATATGATTTCTATATTGTGGGAAGACTTACTTTGTGGTTTTTGTTTTCTTCCCTTTTGGGAGCCTTTCTAGGTTGACTATCGAAGAGACTGTTGGTCAAATCCTCGCAACGGGATCTACCTGAAATACTACCACGCATGATCTGTAAGGCTCTGTAGTACGTTATACATATTGTATAGTCCAAGTTTGTTGTTTTCAAGTTTTGTATTCAGTAGCACCTCTTATTTTCCAAAGTTTCTATATGTATTGGATTTATTAACTTATGGATGAGTGTTATTGGCATTATATATAGGATCTTGGAGACATTTTTTTTTTACATTTGTTCATCATATCAATCCGTTCTGATAGGTATTGATCTCGAAACCGACATATAGGTTAGATTTTTCCCTACTTGCATTTTTGCATTATCAGTTTCCTGGTTCATTTGGCCTTAGGATTGACCCCACTAAGGTGTCGTAATTAGGTGGTTGAGCCTACCTCTATATAGATTCCCTAGATAGATTCTTTGTTGCATTTTAGCATCCATTTTGTCAGTTTTGACTATAGTCTCAGGACTCCTTGTTAGTCCCATCATGATTACATATTGAAGCCTCATTCTTTTGTTAATCATCATTATTGGCCTTACCTTCAAGACTCCCTAATGAGCATGCTTTTTTTTCTTTCAAGCTCACTTTGAAATTCGAAAGAAACATCCAATGGGACTATATTTATTATTTTCGATGTCCTCGAGATTAACTGATAAAAGTAGCCCCCTTGAGTCTTCTTTAAGCCCTTTTCAGAATCTCTAAAAACGAAAATATTGTCGAGTGATATTTTTTCCCTTCACGCTCGCCAAAATCAAATTTGAAGGCACATTTGTCTGACGGTAGTTTACCCCTTTTTTAGTATGGATGACTAATTTTAAGAATAAAGGTATGCTATAGGGACCTCGGTTTTCTAGAAGAGTATTCTCAGGCATAATTTTAACTCTTTTTCGGGCCTAAGGGAGTAAATATTCAAAAAAGAAACATTTTCCTTGGTTTTGGTTTATCACCTTTTTCGGGCCTTGGAGATTAATTATGAAAAAGGAACCCCACTAGATTCCATAGTTAATCTCTTTTTAGAGTCCCTAAAATTGAAAATATCGTTGAGTGACCTTATTGCTTCAAACTCATTATATTGGTCCAAAAGAACATCTACTTGCATTAGTTTAACCCTTTTCCAGCCTATAGATTATAACATAAAAAGGTTCACCTTGGAACATTAGTCTCACCAAGAGAGTTCTCCTCAGTTACTTTTATAGTTTTTCTAGCTAAGGAGACTAAACTGAGAAAAAGGTTGCAAGTCCATAGTTAAGCTCTTTTCAGACTCCTTAAAATTGAAAATATTGTCGAGTGATCTTATCTTTTTTACACTTGTTAAAATGGTTTTGAATAGACGTATTTTTTGGTGAAAGTTTAACCCTTTTTTCGAACCAACTAGACTATCTCCAAAAAAGGTACTCCCTGGAGTCTTCTTTTTCTGTTTTTTCAGAAACTCTAAATGTTACAGATACTGAGTTTACCTTCTCTGGGATTTTAAAAATTACATAGGTGGGGTCTCATTGTGTCTTTCTTAATCACATTTGTGGGTCTCATATTTGTGTCTTTGGCCTAATTACAGCTCCATTTTTCTCTCAACTTAACCTTTGAAGCATTCCTTATACGCAATCCTTGTAGTACTTCCTTCCTCTGTGACCTCACACCTTCACCCATGGAGGAATTTTCTCTGAGTGTCATTTTCCTAAACATATCTCCTTGCTCTGAGAATTAGTATGTTCCATGTGCTTCGAACTAGTATTAATTGTTGTGACACTCTTTCCTCCTTTGTAACATCTTCCATGTGCTTGTAACTAGTATTATTTGTTGTGACACTCTTTCCTCCTTTGTAACATATCATTCTTTTATTCTTTTTCAATCTCTTAAAAAATTGAAAAAGACAAAAACATCAAATATTCCAAAAAGAGGGGACATAAAATATTCAATCTTTTTTCAGCAGCAAAGAGAGTCACCCTTGGACAAAGCACATCCTTCCATTTTGGGATCTAGTATGACATTAGAAAGTTGTTCTCATAACATTGAGTTGTGTCCTTCTTTGTTCGGTTACTCTTCCAAACATATGGAGAGTTTGCATTGCCTGTTGCATCACAAAATTATGTCAATGTCATGTTGCCTGAGTCTGATCATCTTTCGTTCTTTTGTCCAAGGGAAGTTTCACTCAACCTGATTCGGCCTTTCTACAATTTGTCTCTTGACCTTCATGAGTCCACCATCCGGAGAGTCGAGTCAAGTCCATATTTGAAATCAACAATGTTCTCTTCTTGATCATCGATATCTTCATGTCTTTTCCCAACAAGTTGTCAAAGACCTCAGGATATTGAGTTATACACTCCTATTGTAATCCAACCTGAGTTTTGAATATCTTGAAGTTATTTCTCGAGCTGTGAGGACCTCACCTCCAGCCACAGGTGTCACTAGCTTCTTGAAGATGAATACTCTACTTGTATGTCTTCGACTGATTTTGAGATGTAGATCCATTATGTATTTCTAGTGGATACACTTTATATAGTTAAATAACATGGATCTGCAGTGTATTTGATTGGCAACCATGACTTAGTTCATCCCGAGCATGGGTATTCCCACCTCGGGGAGACATTTGTTGTTTTTTAAATGGCACCTCCCAAACTCTGGTCTCAGGCTCACTCGATTTTGTGCATTGATGAAGATGTTTTAATGCATTTCGACAATCAGTTTATCTTTTGACCTCACACATTAGGGGTCATCTGTTATTTCCCTAAAATGATCTATTCATGCATACATGGCGTTGGGCCTCTTGCTTGCATATTTTTCCAAAGAACTGTTGAGTAGCTCTTCTTAAAAAAACATTTTTAGAGCATGTACGCACCCTGCATCACTACAACCCGCATACATACTCTTTCTGCATGTGAGACAACCTGTGTACATATGCTTTCTACACAATACACAACCCGTGTATACCTTCAAAAGTTGCAAAAATTAAAAAGTTGTAAGGAATTCAGTGAGATTCACGGGCTATTAGAGGTTTTCCAACCAATTCACCTATTGTAGCCCGTCCCCCGACTGAATAACCATACTTTTGTCATATAAAATAATGTGTTGGGGTCTCATTTCATAAACAAGCATAGGAACAATGAAACTCTTCCCAGTTTCACTTCCCTTCCTTGTCCAAGTTTTTTCTACCTTTTGTGAGATATTGCCTCAACATTCTCTCTTCTTCCCCTTCTTATTCCATTCAATCAATTCACTTCCCTTGAGGTGATCAAAATATTGAGAGAAGAGGCATATTGAAGGTGCATTTGGAGCATTGTAAAGAGGAGCCTAGACAAGGTTTGTGGAAAGGTGGCTGACACAGATTGTAAGTTTCAGTCTTTGTTGGATGAATAAAACAATCTCTTTTCCTTGTCCCAAATGATGATGTTTTGTGTATTTTCTTTGATTTATACATAACAATTGATATCTAAACCTAACTCATGAATATAAATAACATGTTTGTAGTCCTTTTTTGCCTATTTTTTGATGCAGGTCAGCTTTGGGTGGAGGCTTGCAGTCTTTGGAAATACAAAGCTTGAGGAGATCATCACTAGACATGGGATAAAAGGTACAGTTACCGATTTTCTCTCTTATTTCTTTCTTTTTATTTTCTTTGGTATGTTTTGGGTAGAGTAGAAACTAGGTTGAATTTTAGATGGTCATTCGCTCTGTCTATATCTTAAACCATGGTATAGTTAATGGGGGGGGTTTCTCGCTAGCATGTTGCGATTAAAAAATCTAGTTTTCATAGTTACAAAATGGTTCTGTAGCGAATAAAAATTCTAGTTTTCGGAGTTACAAAATAGTTCTGTAGCGATTAGAAATTCTAGTTTTTAGAGTTACAAAACAAATTTGTAGAGAATAAAATTTTTAGTTTTTAGAGTTACAAAAAATTTCTGTAGCGATTAAAAATTCTATTTTTCAAAGTTACAAAATGGTTTTGTAGAGAATAAGAATTCTAGTTTTCATAGTTATGAAACATTTCTGTAACGATTAAAAATTATGGTTTTCATAGTTACAAAATAGTTTTGTAGTGATTAAAAAATCTAGTTTTCAGAGTTACAAAATGGTTCTATAGCGAATAAATATTCTAGTATAAAAATTTCTCTTATTACAATTTACAATTCCAAAAAATAAAATATTGGAACAGATGAAGATGGATAATTGAAGAATTTGTCAATGTCATACGCTCCTTCATTATTCCCTCTTGCCAATAACAAGGACTTCACCGGTACCTCCTAGCCAATGCTAGGGGTACTCTTCTCCCCCCTTATCCCCCCAAGCCACAAAGGGGCCACACACAAGAAACCAAAAACTATACCTCCAAGCTTGCCTCGTAAGGAAGAGTTTCCACTCTTTTTCCAAGCTTAGTATCCTAACTCTCACACGTAAAAAATAGTGCAAAATAATTTTTGCAATATAACCATACCAAGAATAAGAGAGATCTATTTCCCTTCTACACCATTTGTTTTATATAAATTTTCTCATTGACACATGTCCACATGCACAATTAATTAACTTTTAAATTAATTTAATTAGGATTACTCACCCACACACTTGTCACTCTCTCCGCAAGTTGCACAAGTAATTACCGATTTTATTTTATTTAAAAATTCAATTTCCCTCACATTCTCCAATGCATTCCTATTTTCTCTCTTAGGTGTCCCTTTGTTCCCCAGATTCTCATTTAAAGAGTGTCTCCTAACTATATATTAGTTAGAGTTGGAATAAGAGTCTTCTTCTAGTTAGACTAGTGGTATCTTGACTCTAAATATTATTCTATGTGTACACCTATTCTCTCATATTTTATTTCTTTCTATCTTAAAAATCCTTTTTTATTATTTTCATGCACACATATGAAATTTATCCAATCTTTAGATTTTATTTCCCTTTTCCCTAGAGTTTGATTATTCTCCAATCTTTTAACTTATGTGATAATTCATTTAGTCCCTTAATTAAATTTAGACTTAGACATAGTTTTAGACTTAGGCTTATACTTTTATTGGAATTTATAATTAATAAATTCATTGTTTATGTAATTATTTTAATCCAACAAGTTCTAATCATTTAAATGTGTTCTAGGCCACCTAGATTTATTGACTCAAGTTTTTAAGTACCCGACGTTCCCTTTAAGATGCACCTCCATTCTCCAAGGGTGCCACTCACCTTTGACTAATTTCGGAAGTTGTCTGACCCTTTGGATTCACCACTCCATTCGATCGACCTTGTGAGAGACTAAGGGATTTTAAGAAATAAGGACTCTTCCTTATTACACGCCCCTTAGAATTTTTAAGAGAGACTATCTTAGTCCTCCCTCATGACATCATGGACCTCTTAAAATAGGTAATCATTAACCTTTAGTTCAAACCATGGTGGGAGTGCTAGTAGGCTGTGACAGGGACATTGCGACACCTCTCCTTCAATTTATGGTTTGTGTGCATGGCCCCTCTACTCCTTATGTGAGTCATATTATAAAGAATCGTCAAGCCTACATCCAGTGATAAAGACCTTTTCAATAATCCATATACATAAATCATACTGTATTTAATCATATGTCACAAGTGCGTAAAATTAAATACTCAATCAAAATAAATATCACTCCCTGACTCAATCCAGAGTCCAAGGAAGTCCATTGATGCCATCAACATCCATAACCTATCATGTGTCATGCACACTCAGGAAAAATCGTCAATAGCATATGCCAATATATATACATCAACTAATAATAAGTTACAACACAACATCATCATCATCATTTATAATCCATAATCGAAATGAAATTGTAATGTACCATAACCGAGCCACTTACATACAAGTGTCCTCAAATAAGAAGTCAATAAAGGTGTTCCTAGTAGAGCGGGATGTTACATACACACCCTCTAGTTTTAAACTTCATCCCGAAGTTGTATAGTATATAAATGCAAGAAAAATAATGTATCTGGAATATATCTATATTTCTAATCTATCAAACAAGTAAGGAAATTGTTGACACAACACATATGCATCCTCCTAGGTAGCCAAGTGTGGACTATAGTTATCTCATTGGACCTTGACCTGATCGACTATTCGACGTCGTAGTTGTTGAATGCGATGGTCTAGAATGCAGATTGGATCCACCATGAGAGAACCCTCATCTGCACCTGCAAAGAACTCATGTGAATAACATGTCAAGGATCACTAATATAATGTCTCAAAACAAATACATGAAATACATCGTGCATACACCTCCAAAAATCAGGCAAGGCTAGTTGATAAGCCAAGGGTCCTTTCTTTTCCACAACTTCGAAAGTTCCCACAAACCTAGGATATATTTCATCACCCTTTACAAACTTGATCGAACTATTGTGTGGTTTTACCCGCAATAAAACTCTATCACCAACTTCATAACTGCGATCAATGTGATGCGCATCGACATAACTATTATGTCGATCTTGCACTTCTTTAATCCTTTGTCTTATTGATTGCATCAGTTCTTCCATTTCTTGAATCACTTATGGTCCTACTAGGACCCTATCCTCAACTCAATCCCAACTCAACGAGATATGACATGGTCACCTGTAAAGAAAATCAAATAGTGACATATTAAAAGTACTCTGGTACTTGTTGTTGTATGCAAACTCTACTAGTGGAAAAAAATATTCACAACATTTTTTTATCCATTACATACATACACAACATATCATCCAAAATTTGGTTCGTTCTCTCAGTTTCCCCATCTGTCTGAGGCTGATACACTATACTAAAATTTAGTTGCGTTCCCAAATCCTCTTGAAAACTAGTCAAAAACCATCCTATAAACACTTATCCTCAATCAAATATGATCCTTCTTGGTACTCCATCTAATCTCACAATCTCACTGACAAATACTCTTGCTATGTTTGGTGCCATTGAATATAGTTCCCAATTCCAACCTAAGTGGCCTTATACTTGGGTTTTTCACCTATCTTGGTGAGTTGTCCATTCTGCAACCTGTTTTTTTGGCTAACCTGATTTGACACCTTATCATCCTTGGTTTGGGTTTTTGTCGGTCCAATGCCAACCCCACCCATCTCAACATCTTTTCCCCTTCTTACAGGGACCCCTTTAACTGCTTCTTTGAAGGACTTTTTGACTAGTCCTGACGCTCCTTCTTCTTGAGCCAGACCTATCTTGGGATATGTCATCCCTACTGCATGAAACACTTACCCTACACTAACTCCTATAAACTCACCAAAACCCACACGTACAATCCTAAGAACTCACCCCGCACCTTCATCCTCGTGGTCTCCCAAAGAGGAGTTAATCATATATTAATTGGTAACTAAATATGATATTTATTTTTGCAAAAATGTCAAAATACCTCATCAAGCTCTTAGGATCAAAATTTTGAATTGTATAATATTTTTTATTGTGAATTTGTGCATAAGGTTAAATTGTGAATTTGTGCATACTATTGGGAAAACTTGTGTTTAGAATTATCAAAAATTATAATGTATAATATTATTAAATAATATTATTTCATAGTAAAAGTTAATTTTATATTAATTCTTATCTAAATATGATATTTATTTTTGCAAAACATTATTTAAATTAATTATTATTTTCATTATAAAAAGTTATTTAATATTATGAAAGATTGAACCTATCCACATATATATTGACTTTCAAAGGAATGAATTTCTTTTAACATAAACATATCAATTACTTATTACTTAAAAGATTAAAAATTTGATATATATTTTTTTCAATTATATTAAAAATTAAATATTATTTTTTTATTATTATCATTATCATGTGCAATACATTTCATTCATTTTAACTTATAAATAAATGAAACTTAATTTAATAAAAAAAAACTACCCATAAAATATTAAAATATTAGTTTGATGCTCATTTAATAATTTTTTGTATATAAAAATATTTATAAGAATCTTCATAAAAGAGTTATTAGTTTAATACATTTTAATTTTGTTTGACCATTTTAATTTTCTTTATTTATAAGAATCTTCCTAAAAGAGTTTTTAGTTTAATATATTCTAATTCTGTTTGACCATTCCAATTTTCTTTATATTTTTATTTGTTGAAATTTTATACTATGTAAATATTCTAATTTTATAATATTTATTCATACTAAAATATATATTCTAATTTTATAATATTTACTCATACTAAAATATAAAATCAAAGTCAAATAAATTAGTATACAAATCTAGTTTTAAATATTATAAATTAATAAAGAGCATAACATTGATATATAAACAAACCATTCTAAATAATATAAGTTAATAAACAAATTATTATTTTTCATGTAGGATAACATTCACACTTTTTATATAAAATACATTAAAAAAAAAATAGCAGAATTTGCCCCATTTTAAATCAACCCAGATACTCAGAAAATCAATCAAAATTTGCCTCCCCTTTTCATGATTAAGTGAAGACAATCAATCCAAAATATCTTCAATTCCAAATATCTTGATTTAGTGAACTAAAATCTTGATTAAAAAAGAGTTTGATGTGGACACATGTGTCAAGCCCGTTCATTGAAAACAACCTATTCACGCATCACAACGCGCAATTACCAAATGTTTTTTTTTAAGTTGAACATATCACAGTCGACGGCTTAGGTAAACTGTCTTGCACCTTATTGAGGACTTCCACCTTATTGAGGACAAGCTTGACTTCATCACATATTTCAGAAATAATTGACGTTCCTTGTCATTTTGGATGGCATTCCACCATAAGAGTTTTATTTATGTTAATCATTTATTTAAGGAACTCTAGATTTAAAATATAATGTACGAATGTTGGGCAAACTTTGGAACTATTTGGAAGATAGTCAATTAAATGAAAGAACGTGAGGTCACTTCGATTGCTACTAAGTCGTATTAAATTAATGTAAAATGATATTTGGGCCTTATCATATTATCAAACATATTGGTCTAGTTTCCTCCAAATTGGCACTCCCACGTACCTCGAAAATATATATGGTATTTCATGTTTCTTATTTGAAGAAAGTGGTGGGTCAGAATTGCATGGTTCAAACTATCATGCCTGAATTATATGAAGAAGGTTTCATTTGGTTACAATCAGAATCCATTCTTAATGTGCACAAGTATCACTTGCTTGGCAAAATTATCAAAGAATATTGATAAAGTGGAAGGACTCGTCTACAAAGCATGCAACTTGGGAACCAACAACCATACTACACTAGTTTCCTCATCTTCAACCTTCAGGACAATGATCCTTNGGGGGGGGGTGGTCGGGGAATGTTAGGATCTAATGCCAACCCATATTAGTTTGTCATTAGTTAGCATGATATATTTTCCATGTAATAAATGCCGACACTAGTTAATAAGGCCTATTAAATAAATGTGAATAAGTCAATGTAAGAAAACCTAATATAAGCTTTCACTTGTACAAATATATTCCTATAAAATGTAATTTTGAAGATATAATTAGTATAAATAAGAGTAGGAGGTATGATAAAGCTTGTCTTCAGGATTATTAAAAGAGAGTTATGCTCATTTTGGAGGTTTCCCCCTTGAAGAGGTAAGTGAACAAAGCTTTATTGATGCTATCAATATTTTGTTTCTTCTCTCTATTGAATGTTCTTGTTATTCTTGAGGTATATTTTTCTTGTGGTGTTATCTATTTCAAGTTAAACATATTACATCCACCACTTCCCATATATCCCTTCTGAGAATTGACCAACTAGCTTGGAAAAATCAAATGATGAATCCATCAAGACCTAGGGATTTCCTAGGGGAAATATTCTTCACAACCCACTCTACTTCTTCTAAGTATGTTGGTCTCATAAAATTCTAATTATTTTCGGGGAAAGCCAACTTGGGGATGGCTTCTAGATTTTTGGTGATATCTTCTTCGCTATTTTAATTCAATTTAGAGAGGAGATGTCAATAATAAGTCATTAGATCCTCCTCAACATCCCCATGTTTCTCTTTTATGCTCCATTATTATGTTATGATGAAGGCTATTCGATTACAACTTTTTCTTTGGAGAAACAAGTTACAAGAGAATTCATAATTCTTATCCCCTTCTTTAAGCCAATGGACTCGATATTTCTACTTCCATAACATTTCCTCCTAAAGATCTCATTTATACAGATCTATTATGATTTCTTCCCCCCTTGAGATGATTTTCTTCAATTGTATCCCATGAATCCATTTATTTTGGTTCTCTTCCATCTCACGTACAAAGAATATCTTAGATTTGAAAATGTTGCCAAAAAACTTCTTATTCCATTTCATGATACATTGGATGACATACGTGATCCTATATTGGAACTGAAACATATTAAGCCCATAAATTTATTTTGGGCCTTTACACCATACCTCCAAGTCTGGAAGGATGTTTGGATGCTCAAGACAAAATTTCTCGAAATGGAATGGTTTTGGGCCCCGCTTCAAGACCTATTCCCATTCCATGGTTATGGGCCAGTGGTTTGAACCAAAGTGTGGGAGGACATCTATTGATATGTCCTACTTAGACTGGAAGCATGTTTCATATATGAAGAAAGGGTATAGTTGGACCGTGATCCTATGATCACTACCGCTTTTATTTCCCCAAGTGAATAGACCATTCCTGGTTGGGACGTCTATCAATGTAAACTGTTTTATGAGATTACCAAATTCCTTGCTCTTGGGGTCCAGTCTTTGGATACCCCCCTTCTTCTCTATGGGGGACTTAATCATGTTGAAATTTCCCCCTACTACCAAGGTTTGGTATTGCAAAGTGACAACTAAAAATTTAATTTCATCCAGAAAATCCCTTTGGAGACTAGGGGTATCGAGACCATATTCATTTGAAACATAACCCATTTCCCCATTACCTTTGATCTTTAATTTTAGGGTGATAATATTTTACTTGGACACATGCTCCTCCATATCGATGTAATCTATATCCTCCACCCTCTAGAGGCCCCTTCTCCTTCAATCCATATTGTTTCACATCCTAGCCAAATTTTCTGAGCTACTCTTTTCATTGTCTTTGCATAGATTTGTGTTTCTTGGATCATCACTATGTCGACCTTTTCCTCGGTAATCCTTCTTTTTAGCATTCTTTGTTTTGACATGGTCTTCAAACCTCTAATATTCGTGGATGTAATCTTCATAATTAACATTTTTATTGGGATGGGAAGTAGTGATCCAACAAGCACACTACTTGGCCCGAGTCAACCATTAGGGCCCTAGTTTCTTCTATTTTATATTTATGGGGTTTCCTCCCTTTTTTTTTTCCTCTCCCAAACTCTTCATTTAGGATTTTAGAGGGTTGGTTTTTATTCCCATATTTCCTGTAGTTGTTGTTGAGGCTCCTTGAGTGCTACCTATGGATTTACACTTTAACATTTCCCTTTGCAACTTTTGAAGTTGAGAAATCAATATATTATCCACCTTCTGATATCCATGGGCCTCACATCATCGGTTGCATCCATATATAACTCTTCCTTTGAATATAATACCAAACCTTATATTTCTTGCATCACCACCTCTTATTCTACCTTATGTTCTTTCCATGGTTCTCCCTATGTTCTTCTCATTTTAGATAGGTATTCATTTGTTTCATTCCCTATCTTCGTTACATCCTTTTGATTCTTTGGTTTCTCTAATGCAAGAGGTTCACTATATTTCCCTTATAGGACTTGAAAGTTGTTAGTTGAATTCTTGGGCTGGGTAATTGTTTGTTGTTTTGGTGTGTGTTTCCCATCCTTTCTCTTGCTTGGGATCTTGGTGAATCCCTCATCGTGGATTTCTTCTTTCACTTTATTTTCTAGGTTGGTATTGTTTAGGATACAATCCCTAAAAACATTGCCATGAACATGGCATTTCCTACATCTAAATGGTATATTCTCATAATCTAAAGGTTGGTTCCACTCTTCGTCTCAATAAGACACTACTATCAACATTGGGAGAGCTCCCACTATATTCATATAAACACATATTCGAGCATAAGAAATATACCTTTCCACCTTTGTTACTTCTGAGACCTTGACGAAGGATCCTAAAGTGTTTCCAATTTCTTCGAGGATCTCAGGATCCCAGAATTCCCTCGGCAACGAGTACATCTAGATTCAAACATGGGTCACTGTAAAGTATTCTTTCTTAGGAAAAAACTACTCTCCAAAATCGCATATGCATCCCCTACAAATTGAAGAAGTAAGGGCCTTATTCAAACACTTTTTCTCATTCTCTGGGTTTTGAGAAGACCACTATGAAAAAACCTTTTGACCCCAGCTTTAGGTTGATTTCTCCCTTTACTTTCCATATGTACTTAATTCATATTTTAAGATATTTCTCACAAGTTCATATTCCCATCAATCTTCCTATTAAGGAATGTTCCTTTATCCATTGAATATAGTTCCCAATTCCAACCTATGTGGCCTTATACTTGGGTTTTTCACCTATCTTGGTCAGGCATCCATTCTACAACCTGTTTTTTTTGTTGACCTGATCTGACACCTTATCATCCTTGGTTTGGTTTTTTGTCGGTCCAATGCCAACCCCACCCATATCAACATCTTTTCCCCTTCTTACAGGGGCCCCTTTAACTGTTTCATTGAAAGACTTTTTGACTAGTCTTGGCACTCCTTCTTCTTGAGCCAGACCTATCTTGGGATGTCATCCCTACTGCATGAAACACCTACCCTACACTAACTCATATGAACTCGCCAAAACCCACACGTACAACCCTAGAAACTCACCCCGCACCTTCATTCTCATGGTCTCCCAAAGAGGACTTAATCATATATTAAATACTAACTAAATATGATATTTATTTTTGCAAAAATTTCAAAATACCTCATCAAGCTCTTAAGATCAAAATTTTTAATTGTATAAAATCTTTTATTGTGAATTTGTGCATATGGTTGAATTGTGAATTTGTGCATACCGTTGGGAAAGCTTGTGTTTAGCATTATCAAAAATTATAATGTATAATATTATTAAATAATATTATTTCATAATAGGAGTTAATTCTATATTAATTCTTACCTAAATATGATATTTAATTTTGCAAAACATTATTTAAATTAATTATTATTTTCAATGTAAAAAGTTATTTAATATTATCAAAGATTGAACCTATCCACATATATATATATATATATAAGAACATGTGTTTCCTCTTAAGAGGGGGTAGAGTATGTATACCTCCGTAGACTTTACCAGTCAAATCGTTGGGCGGGGTGAGACCCTTGTCCCACAAACAAGGGAGTCTCATACACCAATTTAGTGTGACTTAGCCGTGACCTTAAAAAAGATGATTATTATTATTATTATTATTATATTGAACTTCAAAAAAATAAATTTTCTTTTAACATAAACATATCAATTACTTATTACTTAAAAAATTAAAAATTAGATATATATATTTTTCAATTATATTATAAATTAAATATCTTTTTTTTATCATCATTATCATGTGTAATACATTTCATATCATGTGTAACACATTTCATTCATTTTAACTTATAAATAAATGAAACTTTATTTAATAAAAAAAACTACCCATAAAATATTAAAATATTAATTTGATGTTCATTTAATAATTCTTTATATATATAAATATTTATAAGAATCTTCATAAAAGAGTTCTCAGTTTAATATATTCTAATTTTGATTGACCATTCTAATTTTCTTTATTTATAAGAATCTTCATAAAAGAGTTTTTAGTTTAATATATTCTGTTTGACCATTCCATCTTTATATTTTTATTTGTGGAAATTTTATACTATGTAAATACTTTAATTTTATAATATTTATTCATACTAAAATATATACTCTAATTTTATAATATTTACTTATACCAAAAATTTAAAATCAAAGTCAGATAAATTAGCACTAAAATAAATTAGTATACAAATCTAGTTTTAAATATTATAAATTAATAAATAAATTTATTTTCTAATCTCTCGTAAAAGAGCATAACATTGACATATAAACAAACCATTCGAAATAATATAAGTTAATAAACAAATTATTATTTTTCATGTAGGATAACATTGATACGTTCTATATAAAATACATAAAACAAAAAAAATTCACACAATTTTATTTGATATAAACCAAAATGCAATATAGTCATAGTAAAAACCAAAGTACATATACAACCAATTTTATAGTCAAATATAAATTACATATTCATTAAAATCGTTTTCCATTATAATAAAGACCTTAGGCAAACATGGATTTACAGTTCCTTTCGTGAGTTAGGCATAAATACTTGTTTTCTCCGACATCTATCTTGGCGCACGCAGAATTTGCCTCCCCTTTTCATGATTAAGAGAAGACAATCAATCCAAAATACCTTCAATTAGTGAACTAATATCTCGATTAAAAAAGAGTTTGATGTGGACATATGTGTCGAGCGCACAACGCGCAATTACCAAATGTCTTTGTTTTATGTTGAACATATCACAGTCGACAGCTTAGGTAAACCGTCTTGCACCTTATGCTTGACTTCATCACATATTTCAGAAATAATTCACGTTGCTTGTCATTTTGCATGGCATTCCACCGTAGGAGTTTTATTTATGTTAATCATTTATTTAAGGAAGTCTAGATTTAAAATATAATGTACTAAGGTTAGGCAAACTTTGCAACTATTTGGAAGATAGTCGATTAAATGAAAGAACTTGAGGTCACTGTGATATGCCATATTAAATATATTAAATGGAGTAAGTTAATTGGGGAGCAAACATAATTGTTTTTTAGAAAAAAAATGGTTTTGAATCTGGTTAGATTTTTAGCTGTATTCTGAGTTTTATATGTATTAAAGTTTCATGCATTTTAGAACATTATTTAAAGTGTTTTGCCCCATTTTAAAGTAGCCCAGATTCTCGGAAAATCCACCAAAATTCTAAATTGATCCAAAATTTAAAACTGCACCACCAAAAAAAACTTACCCTAAAAAAGAGTTTGATGTGGACATATGTGTCGAGCGCACAACGCGCAATTACCAAATGTCTTTGTTTTACGTTGAACATATCACAGTCGACAGCTTAGGTAAACCGTCTTGCGCCTTATGCTTGACTTCATCACATATTTCAGAAATAATTGACGTTGCTTGTCATTTTGCATGGCATTCCACCATAGGAGTTTTATTTATGTTAATCATTTATTTAAGGAAGTCTAGGTTTAAAATATAATCTACGAAGGTTAGGCAAACTTTGAAACTATTTGGAAGATAGTGAATTAAATGAAAGAACTTTGAGGTCACTGTGATTGCTGTTAGGCCGGGGAGCAAGCTTGACTCAACCATGAAACCAATCTGAGCAACGCGAAACGGACGAACTTCGGGGAGATTTTGGGGCATGGCAAGGAAAAGCGTAATTACATATATAATAGCAGCTCGGAGTTGGTCGAAATGAACAAAATCGATCTCTCAAAATAGCGTAATTACGTATATAATTCATGACCAGCAGCACGATCCCAAAATGACGTGCGGAGAGGGGCGAGGGTGGAAACGTGAAGACCATAAGGGAGAGGGGCGAGGATACGAGCCGCTCTAAAGACCATCGGGAGGGCGAGGGTGGAAACGCGAAACCGACGTAGGAGGTTGAGGGTTTTCACGCTTGACTTCATCACATATTTTAGAAATAATTGACGTTGCTTGTCATTTTGCATGGCATTCCACCATAGGAGTTTTATTTATGTTAATCATTTATTTAAGGAAGTCTAGATTTAAAATATAATGTAAGAAGGTTAGGCAAACTTTGCAACTATTTGGAAGATAGTGAATTAAATGAAAGAACTTGAGGTCACTGTGACTGTTGCTGGGTCATATTAAATATATTAAATGGAGTAAGTTAATTGGGGAGCAAATATAAGTGTTTTATAGAAAAAAAAATGGTTTTGAATCTGGTCAGATTTTTAGCTGTAGTCTGAGTTTTATATGGATTAAAGTTTCATACATTTCAGAAAAATATCTTCGGTGTTTTGCCCTATTTTAAACCAACCCAAATGTTCAAAAAATCAACCAAAATTCTAAATTGATCCGAAATTTAAAACAACACCACCAAAAAAAACTTACCATAAAAATAACTTGAAAAAGAAGATTACTAAGTTAACTCACTCAGTATTAAATTACACTCAGTATTAAATTACTGTACAATGATATTTGGACAATAAAATAATGTAGAATAACTGATCTCTCATAATGTACGTACGGAGGCAAATGATGGATAACTGCTACATCTCTCATAATCTAATATTGTTCAAAGTCAATATTGGGTAAAGCCAAAATGGTAACATTGTCGAAAGCAATGGCCGACAACACGTCCAACAACCTCACCCAGCAAATTGAATCTCTTTGTAAATACAGACAAGATTGCTCTTCTAAGCAAATAATAGTTCACATACTACATATATTTGTTTTGAAGAATTCTTTAAGTCAATGTAAATGTATTTGAATCATTTTGCTTTAAATAAGTATAATTAATTTATAGCATCATTAAAATCAATGTAACTATATATATATTACAATTCACATATTTATATATTACAATTCATGTATATTATTGTTATTAAAATTGATGCATTTAAATAATTTCTTTTTTATTTAGTAAAAATCCATTCTTAAATATTAGTTGCCAATTTAATTTATAATTTTTTTTAAATATAAATACCATTAAAAAAAAAGTTATTTTATATATTTTAAATAATGTTAATATTCCTATAATAAAAAAGCGTTAATCTTAAATGATCTAAATTTTTTTACCAAAAATAAGAATTATCTTTGTAATTTACAATTTTCTATCTATTTGATTATTCCAATTTTCAATAATTTAAATTAAAACTCTCCAGAGTGTTAGTATTCTTATTTGAAAAGTACATTTTCCATTATTTTACAATTTTTAATGCAAAGTTAAATGTTAGACTACATTTTTGGTCACTTAACATATCACACTTAATAATAGAAAATACATGCTAATACTTGAAGAGAAAGAATTACAACTTAAAGAATTGCAACTTGAAAACACAAAAAATTAGGAAAAATTGCAACTTGAAGAGAAAGAATTGCAACTTAAAGAATTTAATCATATAATTGCTCAAGAGTTCAAAATTTATTTCAAAATTAAAAAATCTATATATATTGAAAAATAAATAAATTATTTCCAGGTATATTTTATTAAGAAATCTTATTTTATAATAAAATATAAACCATCATAAATTCATCTTAACTATGTCAAATATCTTAAGATGCAAATCTTTCATCAATTTTCACATTTTAAAATAGATAAGCTCCAGAAATTTCCAATCATTCATAATTTTCTTTAATAAAAAAATAATCTTTACCTTACAAACAAAATATGTATAAGATAAAAATACAGTAATTTAAAAAAAATATTTAATATAAAATAAATGCACCTAAAATGAACATAACAACACTATATTTGAATCATCATATTTAATTTATTTATATCATTTCATCAAAAAAAAATCATATTTAATTTATTTATGCCGTTTCATCAAACAAAGGTCAAGGTAGAAAAGTGTTGCAACAAATAGCATTGTGAATCCAATCTATATCATTTTTATACAATTTTTATCACCTAATAAATTCATATTAAATTTAATGTCAATATGAAAAAATGCCTTAATTATAATTTTAAGTGTATTATTAGAATTTTTTTTTTAATATTAATTATATTATTTAAACTTAAAATATATAAAAATTCAATGAATATTATATCAATTATCTTTTTTATATTATATTATTTATAATTAAATTATATTAAAATTTAATATTCACAATTATATTAGCAACATAAAAAAAATCATAATCTCATTTAAAGCAAACATTATTATTCATAGCAAAAAATCTCATATTCTCAATTATTTTATTCATAGTGGAATTATATTAAATTCGTCATGTAAATCTGATTTATAATGATATTCTATTTAAATTCAATAATCTTTACTAGGAAAAGCTTAATATTAATAACTATATAGATGTTATTTTATTCATATTTGAATTATATTAAATTCTTTTCCAATCCATAAAGATATTCTATTTAAATTCAATAATTTTCATTAGAAAAAGATCAATAATATTAACTATTTTGATAAATTAGAAGAAATTGTTAAGATACTTTTAAGAATATACATAAGAAAATGAATAACTAACAAGATCAAGAAGACAAATAGACAAGGCAAAAAAGGCACGAAGCCAATTCAATTAATATGTACATCAATAATGTATATATAGTACATATACAAAAACCGTCCTCTAACTATATGACCGTTATGGTAAGATAAGAGATTAGAGAGTTTTCAACACCCCCCCTTAATCATAAGTTCTTCTTGACAACTAGTAATGTGTGAAGAAAAATATTCAGAGGGCTTAAGATCCTCTCTGAACTCAAAAAATAGCAKAAGCTGATGTCTTCTACTGAATTGGTGGTTTAAGGGTGACCACGAACTCATTTGGTGGTTTCAGGATGACCACAAACCAATCTAGTGATTTCGGGATGACCACAAACCAAATGTCTAGTAGAAGATGATGTCTTCTACTAAATTGACATGGTTTTAAGCTGACCATAAACTAATAAGAGCTCAAGGCTCAAAATTATGAAAATGTAACAAGAAAAACTTCATATCTTTTTCTTAATTGGTGGTATTAAGCTGACCACAAACTATCAAGAGATCAAGGCTCAAAAAACTATGAATAGTTTTAGGATTACCACAAACCATATCAACAATAATATGTTTAGGAAAAATACTGCATACCAAGAACTAGGTTGCATACTTGATCATCTGTTCACAGGCTCTAAATCAAACTTGGAACCTCACTAAAAACTTTAGATTTCCCCCCTGCCAAGGACAAGTGGTTCAAATTCCCTTGACCGTCATTCATAAGTATGGCCCAGAAGAGATTCATCACCTGTATAAGCTACTGGAACAATGTGTACGCTTTCACAATGTATACACAGATGAAGATCAAAACACTAATCTATCATCTGATCATTATCAACTTCATTGAATTCACTGATCTAATCATTTGTTCACATACTTTGGTCCCTCAATATGAGATTACTATCTCATGTTTCCCCCCCTTAATCGAAGATTCATTGTCTCTGATACACCATCAAGTTACAGAGTGGTTCATGCCATAGTTTGACACAACATCGTCTCTATGGAAAAGAGGAATACAATGGCCTGACTCAACATGAATTACTAAATAGATGGGGAATACAACAACCTATGGAAAGAATTACAACTTGGACCAAAAACTCAGGGGTGTTGGGTACAACCGATCATGCATCTAATTACAATCGTAATTCAATTTCAACAATATTTAATACTTACAAAAGGAACAACAGTAAGTATCATAAATTGCAACTCATAAAATTCTGAATTATTCTTCATATTTTTCTTGAATGAAATCGCTTATTGTTGTTGGAATGATAGGGATTCAAAACTGGAAGTGTGATTGTAAATCATTGATGTTGTTGTTGTTGTTGTTGTTGTTCCCCATCAAGGACAACTTACCAAAGCCACATTCTTCTTCTTTCTAAAATTCATCACCCAAATTAATAAATTCATTTCATGTCTGAGATATGGTCATGATCTCACACAAGGTCTCGCATTACATTTGGCTTTACAAAGGACCTTTTTTCTTAAATAAAACACTTCCTTTAATAGCCAAAATAAATCGAGATACTTGCTTAAAAAATAATTCTTATAAAAAATAAAATCTCACTTTCTTTTTATAGCTTCTCATTTTTAATGAACACCCAAATAAATTTTACTTCATATTTAAAACTCACGTAGAAGGTTTCACATTTTCTTGCTTCTTCTCAATAACATTATTGTAGGGACTCTTCTTAAAATTCTCTTAAAATCTCATAGTTCCTCCCATAATTGAAATCAATTTGATTTTATTTAACTCCAAAAAAATCAATTTGAATTATTTAACAAAACATATTCCATTTCCATACTTCGTGTATACGTCAATCCCATCAATTTGATTTTTTTTTAATATGAATTCGAAAATAATTAAAATGGTACCTTACCAAAGCACCCTTGCTTAGCACTACGACTACCTCCAACACAGGGTTCTTTCAACATGAAACTCTCGCCAAACTCTACCTCCACGATCTCACCTCGACGCCTTCTTTGTCCTCCTTTGCTCGACTAGACACAGAGGCAACCTTCACTTCCAATAGTGTGTCGTCTTGCATAGATAATAGTGCATGTGTCTAGAATCCTAACACATAGCACATGAATTCATGGAGGAATCCATCTAGACACATATTTTTATCACGGTTGGATCATGTTCCTCCATTTCGAATCCGAGAGGGTAAGTTACATATTGGCTTATCCATATGATGCAAGAAGTTTGGTTTTGTGTAGTGAGTATTGCACATCGTATATCATGCAGATTCCCTATTTTGTTTGACAATTTAGGAGAAAATTCACTCTATTTTCTCTTTTCTTCCATATTTGTGTCTCCCATGTGTGTGTGGATAGAATACCTCCATCGTCCAAGAGACCGTCATAATCCACAGGTGGATTGGGATTATGGCCACTCAATGATCCCATACAATTCGACTCAAAACTGGTGGATCTTCAACCGAATGAAATTCGATAGGATCTCCATGCACATAGATGGATGACCCAATCACTAAACCTGTGGTAAGATACAAAAATAATGAGAAATTTCATAAGATAATTCTTTCGGTTTTGCATCAGCAACCACGAAAACATCAATCTCGTTGAATTGAATATAGTTTCACATAAAATAACGACCTTGAAAAAGATTTAAACATGTCTGGCTCTCCATTATTGTTTCTTCAATGTTGAATCCAAGGCAGATTGCAATACAGTCTAGCAACTTTCTCGTGCAAGCTTCTTTCCCATACACTAGTGTCTCCTTTACTGGTTCATTCAAGCCTTTCTTCCACGCCTCTTTCACCTTAACAATAGCTAGGTCTGCAGGTGGCTCTCACTTGTAGACAACAAAAACCGCTCCTTGGTTCTCCTTTTCTTCATCTACCATGGAAAACTACCATGGTGTTACCAGGCCCTAAGAACTACAGAGCTCTGATACCACTGTTAAGATATTTTTAAGAATATAAGGCAAGAAAGTGAATAACTAACAAGATCAAGAAGACAAAGAACACTGGCGTAAAAGGAATGAAGCCAATCCAATTAATATGTACAACAATAATGTATATATAGTACATATGCCACAACTGTCCTCTAACGGTATGACCGTTGGAGTAAGATAACGAACTTAGATTAGAGAGTTTTCAAACAAACTCATTTGGTGGTTTCGAGATGACCACAAACCAAATGTCTAGCAGAAGATGATGTATTCTACTAAATGGCATCGTTTTAAGTTGACCATAAACTAACAAGAGCTCAAGGATAAAAAATATGAAAATGTAACAAGCATAACTTCATGTCTTTTGCTTAATTGGTGGTAGGTTCCATACTTTATCATTTGTTCACAGGATCTAAATCAAACTTGGAACCCGACTGAAAACTTTAGATTTCCCCCATGTCAAAGACAAGATGTTCAAATTCCCTTGACCATCATTCACAAGTATGGCCAAGAAGAGACCCAACACTTGTATAATCTACTAGAACAATGTGTACGCTTTCACAATGTATACACAGATGAATATCGATGTGAAATCATGAAGATGGGTTACACTTTTGCTTGTTTTATGAGAAAAAAAACTGTATTTTCACAAGTTATTCAACTTCCGACATATAAAATTATTTTATTTTATTTAGAATTTCACTTTACAGTAAAAAAAAAACTTGTGAAGAATTGTGTTATATTTCCAATGACTATTTTTCAATTTTTTTTTATCACGATTTGATATGTCAATTTGACAACTGTTTAACAGTATGTTTCTTAAACATGAAATGAATGATAATGAGTTACTTATTTATACAACAATGTATATATTATTAAACTTATATTTTGAAGAAACAAAATATACTGCAACAATCTACAAAGACTCTATTTTATTATGACTATTATTTTGAATTTAACAGATGAATATCATAATTTCTAGAATTTTTTGAAGTTGACCAAGCTGAAAACGTTGCAGAGTTTAAAAACATGTTTTTCTACACCTTGTATATATCTTAATTTTTATTTAAAACTAAAATTTAAATATACCCTTTTGAAAAGAACAGTTTAAGGATTATGAATATATTTTTTTCAAATTTTTTCACTGTATATTTTTTGAGATACCGATATTTCATTTCACCGAATCATAATGTTTGCTGAAAATTTTATGTAGTCAGTTTTTTTTTAAATTAAATAAAATTAGATAAACATAAAGAAAATGAAAACAAATTATACGAATTGAAAGTAGATTCAATTTTGAAAATGCTGGTGTCATTTTTGAAACCAAATTCTCAATGTTTGTAGGAGTCCGCAACCTCTGAAGTTTAGTTATGCTTGGGGCATTTCTCTAGTTTTGGTTTTCAGTTGCAATTTCATTTTTTCAGCCGAAAATAGAACAATTAATTTTTCGGCTGAAAGGCTAAAATCTAGCGGAATCCATCAAACTAAACGGTTTCCAGATCTTTCGGCCGAAAGACTGTCGGACGAATTCCGACCGTCAGAAAATATGAAACGACATGTCGTATAGGTTTTTTTCGCATCAAATTGTATAAATAGGATTGCAACAAAACAAATTTAACACAATCCATCAAATGAACAAAAAGATATGAGCTCGAGGATAAGGATTTCAAAGAATTTCTATTACTGATTGCCACTATATTATTTT
>ML777266.1:147315-162042 GCA_009831015.1 Picea engelmannii | reverse complement strand
TTAAGTCTTAAGCTCACCACTACATTAAGACCCATTTATTTCATAAAATAATATAAAGGTAGACATTAAGCATCTTGCTAAGGGAAAAAACCCTTTATCCTCATAGTTTAATATTGGAATGGTTAAATGGGGAGGCCCTTTTTTAGGGTTAGCATGGATAAGTGAAATAATTAGGTAAGTGAAATAAGAAATGAGCATAAAGAGACGAACGAATGGTTTACCAGGAAGAAGAAAAGTCTATTATAAGATAGGGATGGAATAATAGATCCAGATTAATTTAAAGTATGTATTATTGAAAATATAGATATACGCTATTATAAGATGGAGATGGAATAACAGACTCAGATTAATCTAGAGATACGCTTTGAATGGCTTCACCAAGAAGCTTTCTTTATCAATGAATGCAAGCTGAGATGTGAGATGTTGTGGAATTTCTCCTAGAGTAGTGTGGTCGGTCTTTCTGATTTTGATACCTTTTGAAATTTTATAAAATACGTTTCCTTTCGTCTCTATAATGTTACGTTCCCTCAGTTTAAAAACACATTTTTGAAATTTTATAAAACCTGCAGTCCCTTTCATTCATCTTGCAATATCATGTGGTGTCGTTGGCTGTTTTAGTTGGAGATTGAAATGACAGRCATTCCTCTGTTATAAATAGGTACTTTGGTGTGAGTGGCGCCTGTTAAAGGACAGAGATAATCAGGCCAATTTTTTCTACAGAGAATGTATTAAACTTCATCGCAAACGACAGAAATGAAAGCTAAGTTGTTTGGTTTGTGCAAATGTATCGACCGAAAAAGAATTGTCTACTAGATTTGGTTGAAGAATCAGAATGATTGCTTGACATAACTCGTGTATAAGAAAAGGATTGATGGACTACATCCATTCAGAAAATTTTACACCTATCATCGGGTGGCAAAATTATAGGTGTGAGAAAGCCCTTTAAATTATATAAATTGGCAATCCAACTTCACATGATGTCGTTGTATGTAATCACCGTCAACTTTGTTTTCAAAGAAAACAACTATACATCACAAGTTGTAATAATTTTATAGCCAAAATGGAAACAACCTAATTTATGTGAACTTAACCAGATTTCATAAGTTGAATTTACAAACCTGCATTAGAATAAACAATTCTCATTTACAAAAAAAAAAATCAAACTTTATAAACAATATAATCCTACACTGCAATCAAGAATTATTTTCAATTGTGAAAAATATATTTAAATTCATAAACATATCAACCCTCTTCTTTACTAATTCCAAAATCATTCCCTTCATATAAAAAGATTTTTAAATTTATAAACTCTGAAAATCATGGTTTGTTAAATATAAACTCTGAAAATCAGGGTGAGAATAACTTACCTATCCCCGACGCTCACGACCTCTCCACGACCCCTGCGACCTCGGCGCCCACGACCCCTGTGACCTCGGCACCCACGATGCCCACGACCCCTGCGACCTCGGCGCCCATGACCCCTGCGACCACGACCGCTGCGCTCGTGACACAGAGCTCTCATAGAGAGACACAGAGCTCTCACAAAGCGACACAGAGCTCTCACAAAGCGACACAAAGATCTCACAGAGCGACACAGAACGAATAAACCAACAATTCTTTGTAAACATTGCAAATTCGATGTGTGGCTAATATATAAACCATCTTTCAGCCGAAAGATAGTTCGGCCGAAAGATAGTTTGGCCGAAATATAGTTCGGCCGAACTATTTTTCGACCGAACAATGTTTCGACTGAACTATCTTTCAGCTAAAAACGTATTGACGGAAAGAAAATATTCGGCCGACCAAATTTCTACATGCAAATCAAGGGCACAGTTATTGCTCTGTTCGATTTGACGTTTATTTTTTCGGCCGAAATATAGTTCGGCCGAAAATAATATCTTTCGGCCGAAAAATATTTTTAGTTCGACTGAAAAAAGGTTTTTCAAAATTTTGGAGACCAGATTGTCACGAAAGTGTAACCCACCTTCGTGATTCCACCTGAAACACTGATCTATCATTTGATCATTATCAACTTCATTGACTTCACTGATTTGATAATTATCAAATTTATTGACTTCATTGATTTTGTTGTGAGCAGACTGCATGATTGTTTCCTATTTGATCATATGTTCACATACTTTGGTCCCTCAATAATCTCATATTTTTCGCCCTTAATCGAAGATTCATTGTCTCTAATACACCATCAAGCTACAAAGTGGTTCATGCCATAGCTCGACACAACATACTCTCTATGGACAAGAGGAATATATCGGCCTAACTCAACAAGACTTACTAAATAGATGGGGAATACAACAGTCTATGGAAAGACTTACAACTTGGACCAAAAACTCAGGGGTATCGGCTACAACCGATAATGCACCCAATTACAATCGTAATTCAATTTCACTAGTATTTGATACTTACAAAAGGAACAATAGTAAGTATCACAAATTCCAACTCATAAAATTTTGAGTTATTCTTCAGATTTTTCTTGAATGAAATTGCTTGTTGTTGTTGCACTGATAGGGCTTCGAAACTGGAAGTTCGAAATTGGAAGTCTGGTTTTCAATCACTAATGTTGTTGTTGTTCTTGTTGTTTCTCCCCATCAAGGACAACTTACCAAATCCACATTCTTCTTCTTTCCAAAATTCATCACCCAAATTAATAAATTCATTTCATGTCTGAGATCTTGTCACGATATCACACAAGATCTGGCATTCAATCTGGATTNTTCTTTTAATAGCCAAAATAAATCAAGAAACTTTCTTAAAAATAATCCTTATAAAAAATAAAATCTCACTTGCTTTTTATAACTTCTCGTTTTTAATGAACACCCAAATAAATTTTACTTTGTATTTGAAACTCACTTAGAAGCTTTCACATTTTCTTGCTTCTTCTCAATAACGTTATTGTAGGACTCTTCTTAAAATTCTCTTAAAATCTCATAGTGCCTCCCATTATTGAAATCAATTTGATTTTTTTTTTAACTCCAAAAAAAATTAATTTGAATTATTTAAAAAAACATATTCCAGTTTCATACTTCGGTCCCATCAATTTGTTTTTTTTTAATATGAATTCGAAAATAATTAAAATGGTACCTTACCAAAGTGCCCTTGCTCAGAGTTAAGGCTACCTCCAACACAGGGTTCTTTCAACATGAAACTCTGGTCGAACTCTACCTCCACGGTCTCACCTCAGCGCCTTCTTTGTCTTCCTTTGCTCGGCTAGGCTCGACTAGACACAAAGTCAACCTTCACTTCCAATAGCATGTTGTCTTGCATCGAGAATAGCTCTTGCGTCCAAACTCCTAACATACAACATAGGACTTCATGGAGGAATCCATCTGGAGAGGTATTTTTATCACGACTGGACCGTGTTCCTCCATTTCGAATCCGAGAGGGTAAGTTTGAGTTTATTTTCACCTTCATACGTCTTGGCTTATCCATGTGATACAAGAAGATTGGATTTTTGTAGTGGGTATTGTACATCATATATCATGCATATTCCCTATTTTGTTTGACAATTCAAGAGAAAATTAACTCTATTTTCTATTTGCTTCCATATTCGTGTCTCCCCTGCGTGTGTGGCAAGAAGATGTCCATTGTCCAAGAAACTTCCATCATCCATAGGTGGATTGAGATTTTGGCCATTCATTGATCCCATAGAATTCATCTCAAAACCAGTGGATCTTCAACCAAATGAAATTCGGTTGGATCTCCATGCAAAGAAACGGATCACCCTATCATTAAACCCGTGGTAAGATACGAAAATAATGAACATTTGCATAAGAGAATTCTTTCAGTTTTGCATCTGCAACTATGAACACATCAATCTTGTTGAATTGAATATAGTCTCACATAAAATAATGACCTTGAAAAAGACTTAAACATGTCTGTCTCTCATTTATCGATTCTCCATTATCAATTCTTCATTGTTGAGTCCAAGACAGATTGCAATACAATCTAGTGACTTTCTCTTGCACGCCTCTTTCCCATACATTGGTGGCTCCTTCACTGGATCGCGCAATCCTTTCTTGAACACCTCTTTCACCTTAACAACAACTAGGTCTTCAGGTGACTCTCACTTGCAGACAACAAAACCCTCTCCTTGGTTTTTTTTTCTTCATCTACCATGGTGTTACCAGGCCCTAAAAACTATAGGGCTATGATACCACTGTTAAGATACGCTTAAAAATATAGGCAAGAAAGTGAATAACTAAGAAGATCAATACCACAATTGTCCTCTAACAATATGACAGTTAGGGTAAGATAATGAGTTCTTGCCTGAAAAACCGCTGCTTCTTGACAACTAGTAATATGTCAAGCAAAATATTCAGAGAGATTAAGATCCTTTCTAAACTCAAGATATTATATTTAAATTCAATAATACCACAATTGTCCTCTAACAATATGACTCTTAGGGTAAGATAACGAAGTGAGATTAGAGATTTTTCAACATCCCCCTTAATCATAAATTCGTTCTTAGCTGAAAAACCATCACTTCTTGACAACAAGTAATATGTGAAGAAAAATATTAAGAGGACTTAAGATCCTCTATGAACTCAAAATATTATATTTAAATTCAATAATATTCACTAGAAAAAGCTCAATAATAATAACTATTTCTATAAATTAGAAGAAATCCCATACTCTCCATCAAATTATTCACATTTACATTAATATTATTCTTATATCATTATTATTAGGACGTTAATAACATTTATTCATATTTACATTAATAATTATTATTAGGACATCAATAACATTGTTTTTATTATTTATATTTCATGTAAACTTTAACACATCAATAAGATTCAACATTGTACATAGCATTAATAACTAACTTGTAAAATATAACTTTTATTTAATTTTTCTTACCACTATGTAGGGAAAACTAGCCCTCGATTAATTTTATTTTTTTTAATTTCTTCTCATTGTAGTATACGAAATTCATTTATTTGCTCAAAATATTTCTAAGATATTTTTAATATACATTTTTTTTATTTATATTTGATTTGATTTTAAATCATTTTATTACTTTTGTTTCTTAAACAAAAATGTAAAAATAAAAGGTAGGGGTCTATTAAAAATGGAAACCAGACTCCAAGCATTGCTTAGATTAATTTAGAAACCATAAAAGTCACCAACGTTATTCCCACTGTCTAACATGCATGTGTATATAAACTATAATTAAAGATTATCCCACTTAGCAAGAAAAGAATTCTTCTATATAGAGATAAAAAAAAATGAACTTGCAATGTGGTTAAAAAAGCATAAAAATAAAAGAGACCCAAGCCTATCAACCTGGTTTCTTCTTCTCCTAGTGGGCGTAGCTTGTGGTAGGGTTTCTTTCTCATAGCCTCACTATCCCCTCATCATGTTCATTATCAAATTTCATGGGTAATTTGGACATACCTCAGTGACTTTGCTCCATTGGACTATTCTCACGGCACTCCCACTAATGGCCTCCCTGAGCAACTCAAAATATCTACTTGGTATCTCTTGGTTTTTTTGTAGGGCTTGACCTACAATGGCTTTTACCATCCAGTAATTTTTGAGATGAAGAAAATATATTTTCCCTCGTTCTAGCATGGAATGGGTCTTTCACCCAGTGTCCATATTCAGATATAATCTCTTTATCCTAGATGTCCTTCCAATGCAAACCCACAAAGTCTTCCAAGGCTTCTGTTGTTTCAATCTCGTCATCCAAGAAAAATTTCTATAATATTACCTCTGTATTCGTTACCTCTCTTTTAGCCTGCGTGGACTAAATAGGGCCTTTTGACAATGAAGGTTCCTTGTCATTTAGTTCTATGAATATTCCTTTCACCTTCCTTTTCCATAGTCGAGACATCATAGTGATTTTACTAGCTATAATGTTGGACCATCTAGAACTACTAAAGATCTGTGGGGGATTGATTGACAAAGATAACATAACTCTAATGACGAGAAATTTTATCCCTCTCTTAATAATTTCTACCTAAACATTATGGGGATTTAATTGAAGTGAATTATAGACATAACCATCCACCCTGTGCTTAGGATAAGTCACCATCATGAACCCACCAGTTTGAAATATTTTTATCTCTGTACTATCGATATCATATCTCTCCTAGACATGGAAGTATTCCTTCCTTTTATTCATAATTGAACCCAAAGTACCTACCTCAAGAGGAAGCCTCATCTTCCCATACATTACCATAATGAAAACCATTGCACAATGACCTTTTCACCCCCTTGAACTGAAGTTGTGCATGTCAAAAGGTAGGCATCATACCCTTCCCCCTCCTATGCATGAAAGCATTAGGCCAACTATCATCTCTGCATTCCTTGGGCATCAGATTCCCTTCATTTGTTGTTATCATCGCATTAAGTGTTTGGACCTCCACTTCAACTGAATCCATCTCTCTACATCTCTCGAGCTATACTCAAATACTACCTAGAAGTGGGTACCCCTCCTTCTAGATATGATGTTGATCAGGTAGAGAGACTCACAAATTTTCCATATAGTCAGGCATGGAATTGGCCTTATGTCATGATATGTAATACTAGAAAGAAATCCAAAGAACATTCACAGAGAAATATAAAAATAACACAGGAAATGAGTAAGCAAAATGAACCAATCATTTTATTTAGAAGAATAGGAAGCCTTTATATAGGACATGATGAACATATAATGGTTTTGATCAAAAGTGGACCAATTCTAACTAACCAACTGCTATAAAATGTCCTAATCCCTAAAAGCTATCTTAGTGGACCAGTTCCTGGTCCTTGGGACTTCTGGCCAACCTCCCAGGTAGAGATGTTATCCATTTGTCTTTTGTGGTGAAGTGCATTTCATCTGGAAGGAGTTGCACCTTTGTTGTATCACAATGTTGGTCTACCTTGAGATACATTCTCTCCTCCTTGGTGAGTGTGCCTTCCAGCCTACCCAATTCCTCCTTGTTTAAGTTTGGAAGTGTCTTGACTTCCGTGAGAAATTGCGGAAACTATTGAGACATGGAAGATTGTGATAGCCATTTATCTTGGACTGGAATATGGACCTTGCAACCCAATAGAAAGAAAGTGTTCTTCTATGTGCAAGAAGTGGTGTTGCTTGTATCCAACACTATGTCTTTAAGGAGAGGTTGTTGTAAATATGGAGCCAACTCATAGGGGTGTGAGATGGTAACATCTTCTTCTAGGAGAGGAGGCTCATAACGTTTGAGACTATTCACATTTACCACATCGTGAATACCCAAATTTGGTGGAAATTCAAGGTGATAAAAATTGTCTTCAACTGGCTTCATAATGATGTAAGGACCATAGCATAGGGTTTTCAGCTTGTGATAACGTTGGGACTGAAAGTGTTGGTGCTCCATGTGAAACTAGACCTTGTCACTAGGGGAAACGAGAGTGGATTCCTGTGCACATCATAACGAGCCTTATAATGTTGTTGGTAAGCTTGTAAAGCCTCAGAAAATTGAGCTTGTTTACGAGCCAAGGTTTTGCAAAAAGGATGAGGAAGAGGTTTGTTATTTTTTTTGTCGAAGAGTACCAGAAGGTTGGAGCTATAAAGGAAACTCATAGGGGGTATTAGGTTGATACCGAAAGTAAGCTTCGAAAGGAGAAAAACCAATAGAAATATGAAATTCCCTATTCTGAGTGGGACAATGTGGAGGGTGGCATCCCACCTTTTATATTTTGTAAAATGAATTCATAGGGCATGGACTAGGCTATGGTTAACAACTTCAGTTTTTCCATCTATATGTGGATGGAAAGAAGTGGATTATTTGAGGTGACACCCCAAGAGATACCAAGAGTTTTCCAAAATGTTATGAGGAAACGTGAATCACAATAAGAGATAGTGTTGGAGGGGAGACCAAAATGAGTCCACACATGAGTAAAAAAGAGATATGCAGTTTGAGCAACAGTAATAGCCTTAGTGCAACAGATAAAAATGGCCATTTTGGAGATGTGACACACAATCACCCAAATGGCATCATGATGTTGAAAGGTCATTAGAAGACTGGTCATGAAGACTATAGAGATAGATTCCCAATGAAGGGAGGGAATAGGTAAGGGTTGATACATGCCATACTTCCGGTTGGTCGGCTTATGTTGACTGCAAAGGGTACAATCTTAGATAAATTACTCAACTTGGCCCTATAAATAAGACCAAAAGAAGTGACACTAAAGATGCTGAGTAGTTTTAAATGTGTTGAAGTGCCCACCATAAGAGGAGGTGTGGGATTCATGAATGAGAACAAGGCGATCATCAGTAGTAGGAACACATAGATTTTCAAGATTATACAACCAACCATATTGAATCTGGTAGTATAGGAAAGTGGTTTGGTTAATGATAGTAGGTTGTTGCAAGGCAGTCCAGATGGTACTAAATAAAGGGCCAGAGGCATATAGAGGATTATAATATTCATAAGAAGGACAATAAACATAAAACATTTGAAGTATATAAGGAGGGGGACAACTAAGAAGATCATCCATGTGATTAATGACCCCTTTATTATATTTTATGACCATGTGGAACTGTTGTAGATAACAAAACCCACTTGAAGAGATGTTTTTCCTGGAGCTTAGGCCGAGAATTATTAAATATCAAAGGATGATGATCAATATGAAGAATGGTCTCCTTAGCCAATATATAGTGGGGCCATTTTTTTAAGGCTTAGACAAAGCTATAAAATTACCTATCATAGGTATTGTAGTGTTGTTTGGCTTTAGCCAATGTCTCATAATGATAAGCAATGGGAAGTCCTCCCTGTTTAAGAACTACACCAATCGCATGGTGAGAGGCATCAGTCTCAATTTAAAAAGGTTGTTTAAGATCATGCAAATGAAGGACATGTGTTGAACAAAGGGCCTATTTAAGGCATTGGAACTACTTCTGAGCCACCAGAGTCCAAAGAAATTTGGAATGATTGGCCAAATGATGAAGAGGCTTGGCCATCTAAGAGAAGTGAGGAATGAATTTCCTGTAAAATTGATTCCACCAAGAATATTTTAAGGTCCAACATAGACTAAGGAGAAGGCCATTATGCTAGAGCCTAAAATTTATAAGAATCGGGACAAACATCTTCCTGATCGATGAAAAAACCTAAAAAAGAGACAAACATATGGCCAAAGGAGGAATTTCATTCCTTGACCTGAAGACGATTGGTACGAAACAATTGAAGTATGTTGCACACATGTTGTAAGTGTTCCTCCCAAGTCTTACTCAAGACTAGAATTTCATGCACACAGATGACCACAATGCATCCCAACAAAGGACAAAATATATCATTGATGAGCGTCTCGAATGTGTTAGGGGCATTGGTGAGGCCAAAAGTATTCACCATCCATTCATAGAGACCAAATATAGTTTAAAAGCTATTTTCCAAGTTTCAATAGTAGCCATACTCACTTGATGATATCCCATGAACATATCCATATTTGTAAAATAATTTCCCCCTTTGAGTTGATCAAGAAAGTCTTTGATATGAAGGAGAGGATAACTATTTTTTATAGTAATCTTTTTGACAACGCAATAATTGGTGAATAAACGCCATTCGTCACTCTCCTTTTTGGGAATAATTAAGGCATGAGATGCGCAATGAGAGATATTGGATTTGATATGGTTAGGAATGATAAGTTGTTGGAGTTGGCGTTCAATTTTTTCAACCTCATGGGGAGAGAAATTGTACTAATGGGAATTAGGAAGAGAAACACAAGGAATGAGGTCGATAGTATTATCAATAGGGCACTTAGGTGGAAGGCCTTTCAGAGGGAAAACACATAAGAAAATTCAGAGAGAAAAAAAGACAAGTCACGTGCAATGGACTCAGGTGTCTGATCTAGATTAATAGCGTACACCAAGAATAAGGAGAGGGATTTATTGATGCTTACCTAGTGGACAACAGCTTGGAAAATGAGTAGAGGAGGATATTTCAGGGATGAATAGGTAAGAACATAAGCTTGACCATACTTTTTGAGGTGATATTGATGGGTGATAGCATGATACATGGAATCATGTTGTTCCTGGTATGGGATTCCAAAAAGAAGATCCACACAATCCAAAAGAGACACATCACAAAGGAAAAAATCACAGAAAGGTTTAATGGAAAAGGTGACTACACAACGTTGTGTAACCATGAGGAAATATCCATCCTTATCAACCCACCCTAATTGATAATTACATGTATGAGTTGTAGTGGGTATGTTTAATCAGTTTACCAAATCTTCAGCTACTAAATTCTTCTAGCTACCATCATCAATAATGAGCTTAGCAAGAGACTGCTTGATTTGGAAATTATAGGTGAAGAGATGGGAAATTGATGTAGCATTAGAATCAGTATCCATCAAAAGAAAATAGGGGTATGCATCCATGGGATTGTCTAAAGAGATTGTCTCAGAAGGAGGGGTTGTTTAATATGTGGACTTAGGAGTATTAGAAAAAAGAGTTTTGGCAGTAGATGAATTCTACAGGACACAACAATCGATGGTGTTATGGAAAGACGAATTATGGAATGTGAACCATTTAACATACTTAGGGGAAGAGGTATAATTTGGAGAGGATGGAATGGAGGAGAGGTGAGGACAAGAATGAGGGGATTTCAAGAAAGGGGTTAACTGATGCTCAACTTCTAAAGCATGGGAGAAAGAATTATCGAGAGAACTACTATAAAAAATATCCACCTCCCTATGTAAAAAGTTCAATAAAAAGAAAAACTTTACTATGACTACCTCTTTAGAGTCCTGAATATGAAGATGGATCCGGAGCTTGGTGAATATTTCAATGTATTGTTGCACAAAATAGCCTGAGAATTGGTGGAGCTACAACTAGGGAGACAGAAGATTCTAACAATAGTCAAGAGGATAGAATATTCTATGAAGCACTTGACAGAGAGATTCCCAAGTGGAAATAGGAGGAGTATAAGATGAGGTAGATTCCTGCAAATCCATAATGAGTTGGGTCCCAATGGGTAGAGTATCCCACCAGGCCTGGGAAATGCCTTCCATTTGTAAGCTGGCAATTTGAATATTCTCCTCATCAAATATGTTGTGATGAGTGTTGAAGTATGTATAGAGACTTCAAATCTAGGAATCCACAATGTCCCCATTGATTTTCCTAGATAACTTAGGAAGTTGGAAGTGTGCATCTAGTTGAAAATGATCTGGAGTTTGACACTACAATCTAATAATCTCATGAAGAGGCAAAGCCAAATCTTGGATAAAGGAAGAGCTGACAGAAGAGGAATCATCTTATGAAGTGTCCTTTCATGGAGGCATGATCTTAATAGAATAATTATTCTCCTGTCCATATCATAAATATAGGCCACTAATTTAATTAGAGGAGGAGGGGGAAAACACTATATAACCTATGGACTACAAACTGAGTGGAGAGGATGAGGGGGTTTCCCTGGCACACCTCTGAAAAAATTGGCAGAAATGATAGGAGGAGGGTATTTAACTAGGACACCTCTGGAAATATTCTCGATCTGAGAGGCAAAGGGGGTTTCCATAGTGCACCTCTTGGGAGAGAGAGAGGAGGGTGAAAATAAACCCTAGTTCATTCCTTACCTCCAGAAAAAAAAAATGTCAACCCTAGTGCATCCTAGGAATGGATATCAGTTTTCTTGGATCTACCACTGAAATATTTCAGTATTGGCACAGAAGCACCTTGGATCAGTGCTCTGATACCATTTGAGCTATAATACTATAGAGGAAGCCAAAGAACATTCACAGAGAAAGAAAAAAACAACACAAGAAATGCGTAAGAAAAATGAACCATTCATCTTATTCAGTAGAATAGGAAACTTTTATATAGGATAGGTTGAACATAAAATGGTTATAATCAAAAGTGGACCAATTCTAACTAACCAACAACTATAAAAGGTCCCAAACCCTAACAACTATCTTAGTTGACCAGTTCTTGGTCCTTGGGACTTGTGGCCAACCTCCCATGTAGATATGTTCTTCATCTGGCCTTTGTGGCGAAGTGTGGTGCATCTAGAAGGAGGTACACCTTTGTGGTAGTGCCACACTTCTCTACCTCAATATGTGCTCTCTCCTCATTGGGAAGTCTGCCTTCCAGTCTGCTGATGTTGAACCAATGCATGGACAATGACAACGATAGACTTTGCAATACAAGAGGTTTTTGAGGGACTATTACTCAAGCGCCAGTGACCTGATACCATGTCTGGAGGAGCACATTCAATATTTTTCTCAAAGACGATATGAGTAACTGAGAGTCTCCTTCCACCACTAGGGCTTGGAATCCTTCCTCATGAGCAATCAAAATATCTTGGAGAAGATTGGCTAGATACGCAACCTTGTTAATTGAGGTCCTGTTAAGAACCCAATACTGATCTGAAGATATAATCACCAGAAATACTGAATACACAATAGATCCATAAAACAAGATAGAAGAAACCACACTTTATTATTACCAAACCCTTGAGGTAGGGCAACACCATACAATGGATCCTATTATGGAAGGGATCCTCTCCTGTTCACTTGCCTCTTTGAGGGGGCATCCTCCTATTGAGCTACCACTCCAAATACAATACTTCTCTTCATATCTCATTACATTTCTTGAACCCCTTTATATAGTGCTACCATCACCTAAGAACATTCTAGAGAAGGAATCTCCTAGAAGTAGAACCTTCTAAGAAGTCCTCTTACATTTATTATATCTAATTATCCATTTATTATATCTAGCTACCACAGTGGGTCTTATTTAATAATATAGTGGACCTAGTCCACCTTACATTGAATGACCTCCACTATTATCACTATGGGCCCTCTGCCCCCCCCCCCCCACTACCTCTCTAGCTACCTTACATTCCATCCCCCTTATGAAGGCGTTGTCCTCAACGCTTGATGTACAACCATATACCAGGGTCCCATGGATAAATGTGGACCATAATGTTGAAGAAGACTAAAGAACCAAGGTCCCATGTAGAAAGAAAATCCACCATGCTGAAGTAGTCCAACCACCATTGTAAGCCTGGGTCCCATGTCCAAGTGCTCATGTAAACTCCCCGTGGAAGATTTTGGAACCCAATAACCAACTCCAAATGATGCTCCAAAGACTGACACCTATCATGTGGATCCAAATAAGAAAATCCATCCACATAGTGGAAAAATGTCGTAGCAGAATCTGAAAAGAATAGTACCACTGTAGAATATGTAGACTGAATGCTGGTAACTAGCTCCTGAAGTGAAACATTGATGTTCTCTACAGAAGGTGGAGTAGAGTCATCAAATAAAATATGGAAGTGGTTGTCATCCTAGAAATGACAACTATCCATATACCAATCATCACAATCTGCCTCAAAATCATACCAAGCATATATTTATTGATTATATTCATCCCTGAGGCCCTCCATAAGAAATTTTTCCTGCATGTTATTCAATGAATCTTGAATACCATGAAAACTATCCTTGAGGTCATTTGTGAGGCTGTCTATGAGGCTGTTTGTGAGGCCATGTACAAATGCATCCAATCTGTCATCCAATGTGTGAAACAATTGGGCTTTGAATGATTCAAGAATTTCTTTGAGGTTTTGAGAAGAAATAGCCATCTGAGCATCCTATGAACTCACCCAATAAGTTACGGCAAAAAATCGCGGCTTTTTCTGGAAAAACCCTAAAAAACTGTTGAAGTTAAAATACTCATAACTTCACTTCCCGGACTCCGTTTTGGATGATTTGTTTTTTGAAATTGGCTGAAATTGTGAGGGGAACTCAGATATATAATTTTTTTGAGAAAATTTGGCCTCCAACTGCTACATAAATAAAAACAAATCGTGACGCCGTCCGCGGAAAAAACCTTAAAAATTTGCAGATTTTAAAACTTCAATATCTTGACCTTCCGGACTCCGTTTCAAATGTTTTTTTTTTTTAAATTGGATGTTTTTATGAGAGGAACTCAGATATACAACCTGTTTCTGAAAAGTTTTCACATAAATATACAGAAAATTTCTGGAATTTCGCGGCCCTCTTTTTTCTTCTCCGAAATTTTTTTTTTTGCAAAAATAAAAAATATTTGCCCACAATGTCTACCAAAGAAAGTGCTCTGATACCACTTGTTAAGAACCCAATACTGATCTGAAGATATAATCACCACAAATACTGAATACACAATAGATCCACAAAGCAAGATAGAAGAAACCACACTTTATTATTACCAAACCCTTGAGGTAGGGCAACACCATACAATGGATCCTATTATGGAAAGGATCCTCTCCTGTTCACTTGCCTCTTCGAGGGGGCATCATCCTATTGAGATACCACTCCAAATACAATACTTCTCTTCATATCTCATTACATTGCTTGAACCCCTTTATGTAATGCTACCATCACCTAAGAACATTCTAGAGGAGGAATCTTCTAGAAGTAGAACCTTCTAAGAAGTCCTCTTACATTTATTATATTTAATTATCCATTTATTATATCTAACTACCATAGTGGGTCTTATTTAATAATATAGTGGACCTATTCCACCTTACATTGAATGACCTCCACTATTATCACTATGGGCCCTCTGCCCCCCCCACTACTATACCACTTGTTAAGAACCAAAGACTGAATACAAAATCACCATAATAGATATACAAGAACAATATGCAAAATCTTTTTTATTACCATCAAACCCTTGAGGTAGGGCAACACCATACAATGGATCCTATTATGGAAGGGATCCTCTCCTGTTCACTTGCCTCTTCGAGGGGGCATCCTCCTATTGAG
>ML777266.1:110944-142370 GCA_009831015.1 Picea engelmannii | reverse complement strand
GAGGATATTGGTCGGATGTGCCAATTTTTTAGCATCTCTTGGATATGGATATTTATTTATTCATTCTCCATAATAGAGAGATGATAGAATTTCCCATTGGGTAGAGGTGCACCAGGGCTCATATCGATTGAATGCTTGACCTGATAGTGCAAAGGTACCCTAGTGGGTGAGGATAATGTGTATTTGTATTCCTACATGAACTTGTACACTTTCTTCATCTACATGGAGAGGTCCTATTCGTAGGCCATGGATGTGACCACAATTATCTATTCACTTTGAAAGAGATTAATAAAGAAGACAAATTTATTGGTCTGCGAGGTGAACTTCCTAAATTGCTTAATGAAGATCAAATAAATGGAGGTAGGAATACCTACCTCATGTATCATGTACAATTGTCTTCCCAAAGTAATAATAACACTACAAGGTCTAGACTCATATACAATATGACGTTTCCACAAGTAAGGTTGGTCTAAAACAACATCACAAAATTCAAGGGGGGAAATATCACACAATACCTCATTCTTGAAGGTCTTGATTCCATAGGGAAGAGGACATTGTTGGATGGTGTGAAGATATCTCCCTTGGAGGAGCCACCCAATGGTGTAAGGTTGCATATCTGGTGTTTTCGACAGGTCCAACCTATTGGTGACCTCTATTGAGATGAGGTCCTTTTGACATATACTATTGAAAATAAAGTGTAGAAGAGTAGACTTCACCTAGATATGCGAGTGGAAATGGAACTCACTTTCCTTCGATTCTTCAGGTTCACTCGGATGGAGCTTGGTGGTAGCGACGGTGGCACTTGGTTTTGCATCAATGATCCACTTCCCATTTTATGGATGGGATTCTTAGATGGAACCCAAATCTAACTCCGAGGATTTCAAATCAACCACCAACGATTGCTTTGAGTGACATTCATCAGTGTTATGCCAGGGAATTTTATGGAACTGCAACCACTTTCTAGTGTCTTTCTTCATATTCCCAATGCCATTATTTGTTGGTGGCTTGAATTGGTTTTATTGTGGTTATCCATCCTTGATCTTTCCTTTGTTCTATAGTTTGGGGCTACCTTTTCCCCACTTTTTCTATGAGAAATTCAAATATGCAAACTCCCACTTATTCTGTTTAAATTTTTTCTCGATTTTAATGGCATATCAATAAGCCACGTCGAGTGATGAGATGTCTAGAAACTCCTTTTTTGTCTATATATATCTATCCATACTATTGTGGTACTTGAGAAATAGGCTTCATTCAGATTATTTGATACCAATATTGGTGCACAAGTTATGGAAGCCATTTCTTAACTATGGAATTGTTTGGTCCCTTTCCTCTTGTAGTGTGGTCCATTTTGTATACTAGTCATCATAGCTTCCAACCGGGTAATACTATTCCTTAATATCATTCGTGAAATAACCCCAAATGGTTATGACTGAAAACACTGCAGATTCCTTTGTGGCATATTTATCATAGAAAGTATCCCACCAATCCTTGAAGTGGGGGACAAACCTAAGGAGCACAAATGTGATATTTTCTTTATCGGAAAAGTTATGAACAAAAAAATACTCTTCGAGTAGATTCAAACATTTATCTAGTGAATCTACATCTGTCTGACCTTCAAATATAAGGATATCAAAACTAACTTTCACCTTGAATGGGGAGATTCCTCTAAAGTGGTTGCTTGATGAATATGCATCAACTATTGGCAATGTCGAAGGATCTAGGAAAAAATATCAATTAGTTCTTTCCTTTGTCACTCAAGGGCTTCCTCAAGAAAAGGTTTAATGGGATATCCTACTCCATCGTCTCTATTTTATTCATCCATGAGAGGCCATCAGGGTTGGCGTTGATGGTCCTACAAAGGCTCAAATAGTTCAATTCCTAAATCCTTAAACCCTAATCTTGTTGGGGACCTGCACATAGAAGCAGATCAAGAGAAGACTACTATGATACCACTAATTTAGATCATTCCTCTCATTTCTATGTTTCTTCCTTTTGAAGCTTTGGATTATATGTGGTCAATGGTTCACTTATATCACCCTCTAGGAATTGGAAGCTATTGTATGTGTTTTGAGCTTACTTCATAATTGGTTGTTTAGTCATGCACCTCCAAGCCTTTCATTTTCTTGGGATTTTTTATAATCCCTCCCAATTCGTCTCCTCTTTATATTTATTAGTGGGATTAATAGAATTTAGGGGGTCATACCTAAATATATGGCCATGGACATGGCATTTTCTGCATCTAAAAGGAATGTGCTCAAAGTCTAGGGATTGAGTCCATTCCTCGTTCTGGTATGACACTATGATTGAATCTAGAAGGGCTCCTGCAACATGCATATAAACACATACTCTAGCATCAGAGATAAACCTCATAGTTTTTATAACTTTTGAAATGTTGATGAAGGATCCTAAAGTATTCTTAATTCCTTCAAGGGCCTCAGGCTCCAAGAACTCCATAGGGAGTGAGTACATTGAGATTCATATAGGGGTCTCTATGAAATATTATTTCTCAGGGAAAAACCTCTCTGTATAATGTCTCATGTGCAGCCCCAATGAACTTAAAAAATAATGTCTCTCTTCAAATACTTTGTCTCGGTGCTCAGTCTCTGAGAATAGAACTGTGAAAAAACATTTTGATCTTAGTTGTAAGTATATTTAGCCCTTCACTTTGGACCCAAACTTTATCTAGATCTGCAAGGCCTTCTCTGAGGGCCAATTTCCCATAAATTTTTCTATGAGGGTATGATATTTCATCCATTGAATGTATTTTCCAATGTTGACTGATGTGACCTTGTACCTGGGATTCTCACTTTCCTTAGCCAGACAACCGTTTTGCAGTCAATTTTTTTTTCTGTCCCAACTTACCCCTTCTTTTTCCTTTCCTGGGGCTATATTTGTCCTTTTCTACCACACCCATTTCTACATCTTCTTCCCTTCTTTTGGGAGAGCCTTTGACAATGCCATTGAAATATTTTTTAGACGATCCTTGCAGACCATCCTCATAATCAGAGATTGTCTTGGGGTCTGCCTTCCCTACAACAAGGATACATAATCTAATATAACGTTTTCGAATACTCCCCCTAACAGAGAACCTTGGTCCCTAATCCAAGTGGATATCGATGGCCACCCACTTCTTCCAACTAGCTCACATACAATTTTCATCTAGGGATCAAGTTTTTTCTAGATTTTCGGGTCCTAAACTTCTAGGTCCATTTTGAGGCCCTAGAAAATGTTTTTTGGGCTCACCATAGTCACTCTATAAACAGAGTTAGAGTGTGAGGGAAAAATGTGTACTCCTCTAATAGACCTTTCCAACAGGATATCGTACACCTAAAACGAAGATCATATGCAAAAGTTATGACCCCGAAAAGTTGATGTACCAACTTACTATTAGAGTATAATGAATGTGCTCATTTTACCATTGACAATATCTCTATTTTCACTCAAACATAGGCCGAATCCAGCCTCTGAGAACCTTAACCTTTATAGAGAATCACTCCAGAAGCAAACCCTAGGCTAGATAGCCAAACAAAGGGTAGCGTACCTTTCCCCAAGGATAGCGCACCAACAAGAGAAAATTAGATAGTACAAACCCTAACTAAGAGATAGTACAAGATAAACGTGATCTGCTAGCTGCAATAGCTGCAATGGTAGATCTCCTCAAACCTGCGCACAAAACTGGGCACTGCAGTGTGCACAAGTGTTTCTCTACAATTTTGAGACTACCTGCCAGAATGAGAACTGGCCTCCTGTATTTATACTAATTATGGCTAACTACTTGGGCCAAATTCTCATTCTGGGTATCTTTCTGTTTAGTTTATTATTATTTCTTATGGTTGACATATTCTCTTGGAGGCTAATAACCTAATATAAATTATCTTCTTGAGTTGACAAGTCTTCTAGGGTTATTAGCCAACTCATTAGGGTTTCTTCTTCCTTCCCAGAGTATTCTATCCTCGTCAGATTTACACGTGGAGGTAAATACCTCCCACAACTACCATAATATGAACACTCCCTCCTAGATAGGGAGGTATTACAGGTAATGGTCTTGACCACAAAAACATACGATTCACACGGTAGCATCAACATAGTTGTATAGACTAGATCATGACTAGATCATGAGCACCATCATCATCATCAGTGTCATCAAATACATCATATCTCGAAACCATATTCTATCTGAGTAATCAGACGTGATGCTCACTCCACAGAGTGATACAAGAGCCATTCTTCTAATCTATAGGAGTAAATGCTTTGAACCATTTTCCATTTGAGAAATCTCTGTCCTTTGATTATCCATCTAACTAATAATCATGTCCAATACTGCTGATAGTCTTCAAGGCAATCGAAATAAAATAGAATACAACTATGTCTATCCATAGTAGTACATAACTACAATCTAGTGGTACACTACCACACCATGTAACACACAAGTATTTGATCAACAACAATCACGAACAATGGAACACATCCACCACATTAGTATACATCTACTGTCATAAAATCTTCATAACATTCATATGATATCAACCTACATAGAAACAATGTTATGATATAAATTGAATCATCTGGGCCAATATTTCACTCACATCTGTGAGATCTGAAAGAATATTTTGCCTCAGAGTAGAACAATGAGATATCTGGACTATTCTTCTCAAGCAAGGAAGAATAAATGTCATGTCTTCTGAATGTGGACCATTCCCCACCCTGGGCCATTCTTCCTACACTAATCAAAGTGTAGCCTATATAGAATGTATAAACCCTAAGGAATGTGTGTCCCTGATTGTTGAGCCTGGACCATTCCCCACCTTGGCCATTCCTCCTACACTAATCAAAGTGCACCGTGGAGAGAATGTATAAACCCTAAGGAATGACTATCTGGACCATTTCCTCTATTAACCACAAGAGGAAAAGACTGTCTTGTACCAACCTCCAAAACGGACCATTCCTCATGTTAACCACAATGAGAAATTGTTGTCCGGCGAGGCGGGCCAGTCTTTTGACTAACCCTCAAGAAGAGAGACTTCCCTAGACCACTCCCCATGTTAACCAAAATGGGAAGTCATTGTCTATGATACATCGACAATCTGGACCATTTCCCATGTTAACCACAATGAGAAATCACTGTCCGTCAAAAATCTCAATCCACTTTCTGAATTGGAAAGGAAACTACTCATCCTGGACCATTTTTCGAACTGAAAAAATGACTGTCCATAAGTCAATACATATCAGTGCTCCCTCCCAACCTGGGAGTCATCTCTTCCTTTTTCAATAAGGAAGTCATCTCCACGATCTCCATCTTGAGTACACAAACTCCTTTATCTTGGACAAAAGCTTTTATCAAAATGTCTTCTTATCTGCTCATCTGTGGAGATATGTATTGGAGAACCACTTTCTCCTTTCTGGACTTCATCACGGATAATGTAATTCTTGATTTCAAATGTACTTTGATTTATAACAATGGTCTTCTTTGATAGCTTCATGTAGATTTGATAAATAAAGTATATCATTGTTGGAAAACTGGAACATATCCATGTGGCACTTCTTCTGTCATCATGATATCTGATCTTTTGAGTAATCATCTTGATACAATATCTCTGTTATAGAAAATCTTCACCATGCTTTTTCTGTGCATTGGAGGTTCTCCACCAAGTTGTCTTATTCCATATGCATACAAGGGTCTCTTTCTGGTATACCTCAAATCCTTTAGGTTTCTCTTTATACACTCTTTGTTCAACTGCTCTGGAGAACATTCTTTGCATTCATATGATTTAGAACTCCAACCCGTGAATATTGCGGATGATATAAAGACTCATGTAGAGGTATGTCTGGTTTACTGGAACAAGTAATCGTCATAGTATTCTCCCTTCATCTGGGAGAACCTCTAGTCTTCGATCTCGCAATTCTTTCATTCATAAGTATTTCATACACTGTTCTTCATCACAACTTTTAGTTCATCTGCTTGATTGCTTTTAGTGAGTTCATATCAGGCTGCTAATCTTGTGATATAATGACTGGTTGTTCTGGATTCTCTTGTTTCTTGGAATGTTCATGTTCTTCCTCATGTTTTTCCTTAAGCTCTTGGGTCCATGGAGTTTCTTATAGATTCCATGCCCTAAATATTTCACTTCTTTCTTTTATCATAGGATCACGAATCTGGATGGACAACCAGGGATGCTTTAAGTCTTTTCCTCTAATAGGTCTTCTTCTGTGGTTGAACTGAACACATACTGTCTTTCATGGCTGCTACCATACTTCATCATTTTTAATGGATCATAGGATTATCTCCCTCCTAATCCTTGCTTCATGTATGAGTGTATATAATCAGCTCCCTCCGTCTAACAGAGTCCATGCTTCCGTCTGCATCCTTATTATCTTCTGCAATATCTAATTGACTCTCTCTATCTAATAGATTCCATGCTTTCATCTTGTTGTCTTCTACAAAGCATTATAAGTCTTTCTGTGAATTGTTTCTATCTTTTCTTCTTCTAAGTCTCTTCATGATTGATTTGGCGTATTTCATCCTTTCATGTGTATTATCTAATTCTATCAATCCTTATCTTGTTGTTCTTCCATAGGTATAGTTCTTCTTGGAATGCATTATCTTCCAGGAGATAGATATAAAAGATATGTACAGAGACGATGCAAACAAGATATGTACAAGAAATAAGAAGAGTATTGTTACCTTTAGAAGACGAAGTCTCTTTCATCCTATTTAGTCTTCTTTGTAGGTTCCTTTTCTTCGACAACTGATGCTTCATGTTTCTCCTTCCTTTTCTTTAGCTCAGGACAATGATTCTTGTAGTGACCATACTTTCGATAGTTGAAGCATTGTATTTCCGAAATGTTTTTCTCTTGATTTGGCTTCCTCCTTGAGCAAAATTCCTTTTGTTCCTGAAATTCTTGAATCTTGTTTTGAAGGATTGATCATTGTACTTCTTTTGGGGTTTCTCTTTTTCACTGATCCTTGATTCTTCTTGAGCACAACAAGTCCAAATTTCTTCAAATATCGGATACTCCTTTCTTGTGTTCATGCTTGCAGCAAATGCATCCCATGTCTTGGGAAGACCATTGAGTACTATGTTTACCAATTCTTTCTCTGAGATGATCTCTTCAATAGCTTGTAGTTTATCTCTTAACTGAGATATTCTCACAAAATATGATGTTATGTTGTCCTCATCATTCATCTTCAGGTCACAGAGCTCATTCTTCAAACTCATAACTTGGCCAATGTTTTTGACCAAGAAGAGATTTGTTAGGGAATTGTACATCTTCTTAGATGAGTCAAGATGGGAGATGTAGGGTATCAAGTGGTATTTTATAGACTCCACTATGATACTCATGGAATTTATGTCACAGTCTTTGAACTTCTCCATAATTGCAATGTTTTGTGGTTCCTTCTCTTTTCCTTCTTCGAACACTGGTTCCAGGATCTTTCCTTTCACGATATCCAACACTTTATTCTTGGAAAGGATGAGGTCAATCCTTGTATTCCATGATCTGAATTTAGAGGCTCCATCTAACTTGTTCTTTGAATTCATAGAATAAGTCATGGCTTCTTTGACTTGGTCAACCCTAGATTTGACCAGAAACTCAAACTTGATGTCTTGACTTGCTGAGAGTATCAAGAGATGCGCTAGGCTAGGGTGCATTGATCTGTCCGTAAATTATGTCAATCCCTTCACATAAGGTTCCTCAATGAGAGGATTAGGGTTTTTGCAACTGCTCGTGCTAGTAACCCTAGCGGTAGTGTCTTGGAATTTGCTTCTGCCAGTAACCCTAGTGGAAGCTCCTCAACGAGTTCAATATCCCAACAGCTATGTTTCCTTCCAGCATTTATACTGAATGAAGGAGGTGTGGGCCGATAACCTGTTAGAATATAATGGATGTGCTCATTTTACCATTGAAAATATCTCTGTTGTCACTCAACCATAGGCCGAAGCCAACCTCCGAGCACCTTAACCTTGGAAGAGAATCACTCTGGAAGAAAACCCTAGGCTAGATAGCCAAACAAAGGGTAGCACACCTTTCCCCAAGGATACCACACCAACAAGAGCTGATCAGATATTCCAAACCCTAACCAAGAGATAGTCCAAGCCAAACGTGATCTACTAGCTCCATCAGCTGCAATGGAAGCTCTCCTCAAACCCACGCACAAAACTGGGCACTGCAGTGCGCACAAGTGTTGCTCTACAATTACGAGATTGCCTGCCATAATGAGAAATAGCCTCCTGTATTTATACTAATTTTGGCTAGCTGCCTGGGATGACTTCTCATTCTGGGTATCTGTTTGTTCAGTGTATTATTATTTCTTCTATCCGACATTTTCTCTTGGAGGCTAATAACCTAATATAAATTATCTTCTTGAGCCGATAAGTCTTGTAGGTAGGGTTATTAGCCAACTCATTAGGGTTTCTTCTTGCTTCCCAAAGTATTCTATCCTCGTCAGGTTTACACATGGAGGTAAATGCCTCCCGCAGTTACCATAATATCAACACTTACCCCATTGGGGCCTACATGACTTTTGGTGCTTCATCTCCTAGGGTTAGGTTTTTTCTATGTATAGGGTTTTTAGATTACTTCTTAATTCTAAAAATTCCTAGATGTGTCATTGTAATCTGCTAAGGTAAATTCTCATAGCTGCCACATCTCTTCTCATAGATTAGCTACCACCATTCAAGCAACATTGTTTCATTCTTTATTTTACAGTTTCAACATATTTATTTATTTAATAGAAGTTAAGTTTCACTCTATCTTTGTTAGTGTTCATTGTATCTTCATGTTAATGTTATATATTTTTGTTTCATTTCATTCATATGTCTCGTGAGGGCTTCCTCAAGCAACAATTTGAAGGGATCTTCTACCCCATCGTCTCTCTCTTCCTACCCCATGGGTGGCCGTCAGGTTTGGTGAGGAAAATCTTACAAAAGATCAATTGGTTCGAGTCCCAAATACTTATACCATCACCTCATTGGGGACACTTACAAAGAAACAAATGAAGATAAAACTGCTTTGATACCACTGATCTAGATTTATGAGTGAAACAAAATGAAACGAAATCTATAACATTAACACAGAGATACAATAAACAATAACAAAGATGCAGTCAAACCTAACTTCTATTCAATAAAGAAATATACCGAAACTATAAAATTCACAATGAAACATTGTTGCTACAATGAGGGCTTCGAGCCTTTTTAGCATCAAGAACATAACATACCCCATAATCTACTTAAAAAAAAAATTGAAACCCTTTGTTGTTGTTTTATTTGAACTTGTTCTCGTTGACGACAGGGTTGAAAAAAAATATGACAATTATAAAGTTGCTTAACTATATTTGATCAGTAGTTTAAGTAATTCCATGGATATGGGGAAATATCCCTTTGTTTACCTTTGTAACAAGGTCTTTCATTCTCATTTAAAACAATCAACTAGATAGGATATAGGAAATACCTCAAGTAGACAAAATTCTCAAGAAGATATGTTTTTTTTCTTAGATAGTTCAACTTAATGCAATTCATTCTTCTTTAAAGAAAAATTTGTAAATTTGTCTGGTTAAAAAATATTATTTATTTCAACATAAATGGGTCAATTTTTATCGTCACCTTTGAATTTTCTTTCCAAAATAAAATTCTTGTATTATATTTTTAAAATATTATAATAGTTATTGAGGTTTTTCCATGCCTTTCACGTTAACCTTAATTAAATGAAATTGCATATTCAATGTCATTTGGAGTGATAGTTTGAATAAAATTTATTACTTCAATTCTACACTACTCTTGGATCAATGTCTTTTACTTGGTTTCCTTCAATCTCAGATTCTTTGATTAAAGAGTTATTTTAACACAAAAATTATGTTCTTCTTGTATTTTACTGGTTTATCTTACTAAAATAATATTATTATTGGAATAGTTATTAGAACTAATGATGGGTCTCTTTTGAATCTGTGGGGAACCCATCAGTTCACCCTGAACATCCTTCTCCTTCTCCTTCCTCCCTTCAAAGTTCCCTATAGGGAACAATCGTCTTACTTTCCATTCGAAAACAAGGTCGTGGTAATTATGTCCTCGATTTTGATTTGTTTCTTGACAGAAAAACCCAGATTGAGTCTTTAACTGAAGATAAGTATTGATTTCCTCATTTACTTGTTACCTTGCTTTTATTTATATAATTTCTTGTGTCAACTTTCATATGAATATTAATAAATTTATTCTTTATTTATGTATTACAGGGTAGAAGACTCACAATTATGGATTCACCACCAATTAACATCCTCTGAAAGGTACTCGAGTTCCAGTTGAGGGTTTCGTTCCATGGTTCAGACTTGTAAATACAATTTTCCCATATCTTGATGGATAATATCGTTAGAGGAATTTAAAAATATTTTTCCTTGGTAAAACATCCCGTGAGGTTATTCATTTTGTCTATCTTCTTGTAAGATACTATTATTAAATTCATTTAAAATTTCTGAAGTTTATAAATCCATACTCCACACTCTTCAATTCAAACTTTTGATTATTCTAGTATACCGTTCTGTAGCTATATGAAAATCAATAAGTTTAATATGAACCAAACTATACATAATACATTCTATAGCTATAAGCAATTCACTATGCCCACATAAGTGAAGAGTAATCAAATAAAAATACATATATGTAACAATTATGTTGGAAACAAATGGAAGAACCACATTCCACCCAATCATAGATGTAGAACAACCACGATTACTTTTCTTGATCACCCCCTAGCCTGAGCATGACTCCATAAGGGAAAATTGAGCTTTACTCTTTAGCCATTGTCTTTTTGTACAGTTCAGAAATCATTTGTCTCACACCACTTATGATCATAACAACAAATAGACATCTCCACAACATACTAAGAAGCATCCTGCCTCACACATATGTTGTATATATTCCATTTTCCAATGCCTAGGACTTTTCCATCCGTTTTCCTCCTTGGGAAATTTCCATATTTACAAAACCCTGATTTTTAGGGGCTTCTAGTGAAAAAACTCAACTTCTGACGCTTGGAAAAATTAGCTCTGAGTTAACTCAAACATGTTCCCCACTTATGGAGCCATAGTTAGCTACTTTTAAGATGCCTTTTCCACTTGTTTTCCAACATTTAATTTATTAAAAAACATATGTCATACATGTGTCGATCAAAAGAGGACAGTTGGAAGGTCAAAGTCTTTCCCAAGAGTCACAAAAATAATAATTACACACCTTCACAATTTCAAATCCGAATTTCCATAAATGGGATTTTTTTTTAAACAATGACATTAAAATTTAATTTTTTAATATTTCAGGATGTTACATCCTCCCGCCCTTAAGTATAAAATTTTCCTCAATGTTAATATTCTCCTCAATCCATCACTTGGAAAAATTTTGGATAAGATTTCATCATTTCTTCTTCTAACTCCCAAGTAGCCTCCTCAGGACTAAAGTGCTTCCATTTCACTTTTACCTTGGTGATGGCTCTATTTCGAAGGTACTTTTTCTTTCTTGTCCACAATGCATAGAGGTTCCACTTGGAACTCATCCTCTGGTTCCACCTGCACCATGTTCCAATCAACGATGTGAGTATGATCTTGACTATATCATTTTAATAATGAAACATGAAAAACATTATGAACTTTTAAATTTGCAGGGAGAGCTAGTTGGTATGCCATTGATCAGATTCGAGTTAAGACCTCGAATGGACCAGAAAATCTTTGCACAAACCTGGAACAACTTCATAGTTTTAGGGAGCCCCTGCTTGATTTGACTATAATGTATACATGTTCTCCGACATTAAATTCTTGATGTCATTTTTTCAGATATGGATAGCGTTTTTGTTTGTCTTGTGCCACTTTTAAATTATGTTGTACCCTTTTAACCATTTGTTCCATTTCTTCGATAATTTCATATCCAACCATAATTTTTTCAATCGGATTATCCCAACTAATTGGGGTCATACATTTCCTTCCATATAAAACATCGAAGGGACTCATATTTTTCGATGATTGATACCCATTATTCTAAATAAATTTGACTAAGCGTAGATATTTTTCCCACTTAGTCGGCTTTGTTCTTACATACATTTGTAACATATCTTCATTGATCTGACTTTTACGTTCGTTTTTCCCATACGTTCACGGAGGTTAACTTATAATGAAATTAAAATTAGTACCCAAAAATGCAAACAATTCCTTCCAAAATTTTGAGGTAAATTTAACGTCTCTATTAGAAATCACCATCTTAGGAACCCCATGGAGTCTAAATATGTCTTTCATAAAACTTTTAGAAATACTAATTGCATTATAAGTAGATTTCATGGGTATAAAGTGTGAAGACTTTTTTAACTTATCAATTTCTACCATAATCGAATCATTTTGTCTTTGAGTCTCAGGAAAACCTGTAATGAAGTCCATTGAAATAATTTCCCATTTCCATAATGGTATAGGTAGAGGTTGTAACAAACCTTTTGGATGATGTTAATGTATTTGTAATAAAAGGTCATGCGGAGGAAAAGCTGAGATAGGGTTCGTGCTGAGATAGGGTTCGGACTGCTACCATGTCAAGCTAGGACGGAGGGGAGCCGTTGCCCCCTCCCTCCCCCTCTGTGTCCTTCAGTAAACTAGTAATGGCTTGCAGGAAGAAGGCGATCCAAGGTGAAACATCAAGCTTTGTAAGAAGACTGGAGGACGTGACAGAAATCAATCTTCCCCCGGAACAACCAATGAAAGTAGCAATCTCCTTATGAGAGCGAGGTCTGGTAGGTCAGTTCATGGGGCTTAGGCCTTCAACTAGGACAACATAAAACTGGATTCAAAGAAACTGGAGGCCATTAATAAAAAATAGTGTGACCTGCTACGCCGTTGGAAGGGGATATTTAATCTTCGAGTTCATCTCCCAGGAGGACCGGGACTTAATCTTCAGGAACAGACCATACTTCATGGGTGCACAGGGACTTTATCTAAATCGTTGGACTCCAAACTTTGATCCAGCCTCGGAAGTACCAAAAGACGTTTCGGTCTGGGTCAGACTCCCAAACCTCCCAATCCACTGCTAGAACTCCTCGTCGCTACAAGTGATCAGGAACGGGCTAGGCCACTACATTGACAAAGCCGACCCAAAAGATCAATATTCTTATGCCAGAATCTGCGTGGAAGTTGACTTGGAAGTAGGGTTGCCGGAAGCAGTAAAACTGAAGGTGGGGGAGTGGCACCACCTGCAAAAACTAGACTATGAACAGCTACCATTTAAATGCAGAGGATGTCATGAATATGGTCATTTCCAGAGGAATTTCCCCAAAACCCCGCAAGAGAAAGAAGGGGAGGAGGGTTGGCAACAACCCCAGAAAGGAAGAGCGAAGCCCAATGGCCCACGAAGAGACAACCCAATGCCGTCTCAAAGCAATCCAGGGAACCAAGACACGACAAATAGTTTCAAAGAGTTGGAAAATAAAGGTGAAGCGGCAGTCCCAAGCAACACCGGCCAAGGTGAAGAAGGAAGAGGCGCCCAAAACCAGGAAACTGGAGGAACCTCAAAAGAAACAGAAGGAGCAGAGAATGGGGGGATTCAAGGCACCGAGGAAGGAGATATCCCCCCCCCAAGGAATGGAGTGGATCAAGGCAATGAAGAGGGAGAGATCTCGTCAGGGAGAGAAATAGAGGGGACAAGTGAAACTTGGGACACTCCAAAGCAACCTGGAAGAGGGAGGAAGTCCAAAAAGGCAGAAAGGGAACGCGAAACGTACAAGAATGTCCTCAAAGGAGCTCAGCCAACCATCAAGCAAATAATCGAAGTAAGGCAAACCAGGAAGCAGGCAAAGGCCTCCCAAGGAGGCCACTCTCCCCCACAAAATAATCAATGAAGTTCACATCCTGGAACTGTAGGGGTCTCGGCAGCAAGAAGAAGGAAGAAGCTCTCAGGGATTTAATCAAAACAACAAGAACGGACATCCTACTTATCCAGGAAACCAAAATGAGTCAGCAGGACTCATTAAAAGTCTTAAAAAATGTATGGAGAAGCAGTCAAGGTTTAGCTAACAGTGCTAGGGGCGCTTCAGGAGGGCTCTGCACGCTGTGGAATGTCTCCAAATTAGAACTAATCCGGTTCGACCTTTTCATGCATTGGATATTCACTCAACTTCTTCACAAGGAATCAGGACAAATGGTAAGTCTCTTTAATATTTATGTCCCACAACACATTAAAGAGAAAAGAATTTGCTGGCAATCCCTCCAAGACTACCTAATAGATAATGAGCTAGAAAATATTATCCTAAGGGGGGATTTAAATGTAACCCTAGCAAAAGAAGAAAAATGGGGGGGGTCCATTGTAAGGGACCCAGCCAGAGAGTGGGTGGAGGACCTGATCTCGGCATGGGACCTAATGGACATCAAACCTTTAAGAGGGCGCTATACCTGGACCAACAAAAGGGTAGGCCCAGGACACATAGCAGCCCGCTTGGACAGATTTCTAGTATAGAGTTCATTTCTGACGCTAGGACTCACAACCTCCTCAGAAATTCTCCCTCACAATACCTTTGATCATAATCCAATCAGACTAGATCTTAGGAAAGAGCAAGGCCAAGGGCCCATTCCGTTCAGATTCAATCCTGCATGGATACAGGATAAAGATTTTCGGAGCAGAGTCTCTAAGGTATGGACCAGCAAAGTTAAGGGATCTGTGTTTTATGTCTGGGAAGAAAAGTTGTGACGGCTCAAGGCTGAGCCAAAAGTTTGCGAAAAAAAAAAATCGACCCAATCACCCTTCACCTAGATGCTCAAAGGCAGCTAGAAAACCACCAGATCGCCCTGGAAAATAAGGAGATCACACAGCAAGACATTCTCAAGGAGGAGCAACTTCAAAACCAATGGCACAAATCTTACAGAGATGAGGAAAGTTACTGGAGACAGAAGTCTCAAAGCCTCTGGCTGAAGGAAGGGGACAAAAACATGAGTTACTTCCACAAGCAAGCAGAAGCAAGGAATATTTTCAAGGATGTGACAAAACTCCAAGTCCAAAACACTACAATTTCTGAACCAGAGGACATCAGAAAGGTAGCCTTCGAGACCTTCAAAACTCTCTACACAGAAAATGGAAGGGCAAGCATAACTCCTCAAATGTACCCTTTATCAGTTGTTCCAATGCTAATAAAAGATGACATCAATCGCAAACTTCTGGAGGAAGTCTCGCAGCAAGAAATAAAAGAGGCACTTGACCAAATGCACCCGGACAAAGCTCCTAGTCCGGATGGTTTTACAACAAGATTCTTCCAACAATGCTGGGAAATCATAAAGTCAGACCTCACCAAAATGATAAAGAAATCACAGGCGAGCAACAAGCTGGGAGGAGGCACAAACTTAGCCTTCCTGGCACTTATCCCCAAAGAGAAGGGAGCGCTCAACTTCAGCCGCTTCAGACCCATATCCCTCTGTAACACGAGCTATAAAATTCTCACTAAGGTAATTGCAAATAGACTGAAGAATGTCCTCCCGCTCATAGTGCCGGAGAACCAAGGAGGATTCATAAAAGGAAGGCAAATAGAAAACAACACAATCCTAGTTCAAGAATCTCTCCATTCAAGCCTATGCAGGAAGGATAAAGGTATGATTATTAAACTCGACCTTGAAAATGCTTTTGACAGAGTTAATCATAATTTCCTTTTTGAAGTAATGAAGAAGTTCAGATTTGATGAATCCTTTGTGAAATGGATAAGAGCTTGTATAGGATCGCCATGGATAGCCCCCATGGTAAATGGAAGAGTGACTAGTTTTTTCAAGGCGTCCAGAGGTTTACGTCAGGGCTGTCCTCTGTCGCCCTTGCTATATGCAATTCAAGCCTCAGTCCTAAGCTACCAATTGGAGAATGTCAGAATCTGCAGCAACCTCAAAGGATTAAAGATAGCCCAAGGCGTGAAAGAAATCAATCACGTGCAATTCGTGGATGATACATTTCTTCTAGGAGGGGCAAGCCGCCTAGTAGCAAAAAGATACAAAGAGGAGCTGGATGCTTATGCTGAAGTGTCAGGAAGCAAGATAAGCTAGACAAAAAGTAAAATTTACAGCTGGAATATTACACCCAATGAAATGAGGGGCATATCCAGAATCTTGGGCATGGAAGGGCATACAAATTGGGAAACTTTCACCTACTTGGGAATTCCCATCTCCAAGACCAACCCAAGGACCTCCAACTGGAACCACCTTCTAGACAAACTTAAGAAAATAATTTCCTCTTGGGATGCAAATTGGCTAAGTTTAGCAGGGAGGATAGTACTCATCAAATCCATCTTGGAAAGTGTGCCCATTTATCAAAATTCACTCCTGCTAGCCCCTGTCACCATAATTAAACAAATGGAAGCTTTGCAAAGGTGTTTCTTATGGGAAGGGGGAAAGCAGACAAGCAGGAGACCCCATCTAATAAACTGGGATAAAGTCTCGAAGCCCCTTCTGGAGGGAGGGCTCAGCCTAAAAAACGCTAAAGTACAGAACCTTTCTCTAGGGGAAAAACTGTTATGGCACATAGTCAGCGGAAAAACAACGTGGTGCAAGGAAGCCCTGTGGAAGAAATATTTCAGAGGCCCAAGGGGAAGATGCATAGAAAACCCCTCCAGTGAACCCACGGGGTCCCCAATCTTCATTCTCTGCCGAAAAGTCATCGATCACTTCACTCCCCACCTGACCTGGGTGCTGGGAAATGGGAAACAAATCAAAATCTCGGAAGACTCCATCCTCGGTGACCCACCTTTGGAATTGAATCAGAATCTTCAACGTCTGAAAACCTGGATGGATGGGCAAAATCTGAGGACGCTCTTCGACATCTCTACCTGGGGGACAGGAAGGCACAAACCGTAGCAGGGCTGGGCAGTGAGCAATTTTCCCCTAGACTTAGAATCTGACTGGGGTTCCCTAAAATTTAGTCTGCAGGGGAAAGCCCCACTAAGGAAAAGAGGGAAAGACGAGAGAGGTTGGGGAAGAAATGCTAAACCTTATTCCACCTCACTGGGATATTCTACCTTTTATAACTTCCCTCACGTCCCAACCAATCCATCTTTATGGAAATCCATCTGGAGCTTAAAAACCATACCCAAGATAGACCTGTTTCTTTGGACTCTAAGTCATAGCAGCATTCAAACAAGGGAAAACCTCCATAAGAAAGGCTGGGAAGGCCTTTCAGGTGCCCCCTGTGTCAGCAAGCTGAGGAAACCTCTAATCACCTTCTCTTAAACTGTAACTTTTCAAGAGAAGTTTGGAAGCTGGCTGTTGGTTTGCAAATGGATCTTCCCCTCCCCCAAGATATCCTCTCCCTCCTCCTTGACTAGCCCAATCTTTTCCCGTTCCAACAAAAGAAGAAAAGTGTTGCCTCAAGGCTTTGGCAAGCAATCCCAATATTCATCCTCTGGGGGCTTTGGTTGGAGAGAAATAGCAGAATTTTTCGAGAAAAGGAAAGGAGGGCCCCCATAGTAAGCGCAAGGATCAGGTCTCTTTTTGGCAAATGGGCTAGCACCCATAGGCTACCTACCCATAGTAGGGAGATGGAAGAGCAAGAAGAGCTCTGGAGTGACCAATTCCAAACTCAAAATAAAATTGGGGGCAATGCCATCACCACATCCCAAGAACAATGGGAAATCAGGAAGGAAAAAGGCGACTTCGACAATTGGAAAAGAGAAAGGGAATGCTATATTCTATCTTTTGACGGTGCCTCAAATGGAAACCTAGGTCAAGCAGGTGGAGGAGGTATAATAGAAAAGACAAATGCAGAAGTTATGGTGCGCTATGCGTTTGGCCTGGGCATTGCTTCCAACAACCATGCCAAAGCAATGGCACTCTGGCAAGGTTTGTGCCACTCTCAAAGCAATGGAATCCGGAACTTGGTTATCATCGGGGACTCTCGTCTTTTAATCCGCGCTATATCCCTCTCTAAATAAACCCAAAGTGCAAAACTTAATAACTTGTTGGCCAGAATTTGTTTTCTCCTTAGGGGATTCAACTCGTTCCAAGTGTTTCATGTTTTAAGAGAGCTGAACCAAGCTGCGGACGAACAGGCAAATAGGGGAGCTGTGTTGGCCCAAGGAAAAATGGTTGTCAATGATCAACACTCCATGGTAGATCTCCCATGACATGAACTCATGCTCAGCAAGTGTCCCAGGCAAGTTGCAAGGAGGGGACAAGAAAAGATAGCGCCAGAATCCAGTGATGGTATGCGCGACTGAGGGAATCGGGCAAAGGGAGACCAGGAGACCAACCCATATGCAAAGAGCAGGCCGCGAGCTCGCCCCCATACCTCTCGGGGCTTGCATCGCTGGAAGAATGATTACAGAAGGAGGAATTAGCATAAATCTGCTCACGCCTTCAGCCCAGGAGCAGACCATTCTCAGGCACAGTAAGAGAAGAAGAAGTTTTTTCAAGAGAACAAGAGCAAGAGGAGAGAAGATGGCCGCGAGTTCCAGCCGAAATCTATTAGTAGAGGAGCGCCTGAAGCAGCTAGATGACACGCTGGAGAAACTGAAGTAGTCACTCCAGTTCCAACTTGACTTTTTGGATAACCTTAACACAGAAGCAGGAAGGCGAATGGAACAATTGGAGCAGGACCTAACCACAGTCAAAATCGGCTTCTCTGAGGAACTAGACAAGCTTCATCAAGAGCTAAAAAGCCCCCAGGAGAAATTTGAGGACAAAATCAGTGAGCTTGAAAGCAAACTGTCCAATTTAAACATTGAATGGGGGGAAGGCTTCGAAAAGTAGACAACTTCTTGACCTGTAACACCTTGATCTGTAGGGTCCTCTGGTTTTTCAAGCATCTTGGCATTTTGTATAGAAGCCAAGGCTTTAAATAAGTTTAGTCTCAGGTTTCTGAATGAGTTTGGGGGGTTATGTCATTTTGGTATTTTCAGCAATGTATCTCAGCCTTAAGTAGGCAACAACTCAGTGCATGTCTGCCATTTGTAACTGATTAGTGGCTATGCCACCTTTAATATAAAATCGCTAAACGTTCTCGTCAAAAAAAAAAAACAAAAAAAAAACAGACCTTTTGGATGATGATGTTCAAATTTTAGTTGTTGACAATCTAAGAATTTAGATAAGTATTCAGTTGTTTCTGATTTCATATTAGGCCAATAAATTTGTTTTCTTACGGTTGTTATCATTTTATGGTATCCTAGATGACTAGATTAGAGATTTTTGTGCAGCTCCTTCAGGATCATCATATTCAATTCAACAAAATTAGGTACATGCAACCTATTTTTCAACCTTGACAACTCATTTTTATCGATATTGAAATATGTCTTGTGAAACTTTCCCTCATTTTTCTGCAATTTATTTGTTGTTTTGATGTATTCTTCATCATTTCTGCTTGCAGATATAATTATGTCCTCAATATTGTTTTTTCTTTGCTAATAGTAACTTGATATAACTCATTATTTCTTCGACTTAGTGCACCTAAAACTTTAACCTGCTTTCATTTGATGTGTCATACTTCGAAATCAAAATCACATAGAAAAGCTAACAACCCCACCTATCTTTCATTGAGATCTTGTTGACTAAATAAGTGTTTCACACCACTGTTATCTGTTAGCAATAGAAATTTTCTTCCCATTAAATAATGTTGCCACATTTTTAATGCATGAATTAAAACTACTAATTTTATATCATGAGTTACATACTTTCTTTCATGTTTCTTTAATTTGCATGATTCGTAACAAATAAAATGTCTATCCTGTGTCATCACTTCTCCTAATCGTTCTTTTATTGCATCCAAACATACTGTAAATTATTTATAAGGTTCATCCACTTTAAGTATTTCCGTTCTAGTTAATAAACCTTTCAATTTATCAAAACTATCTTGGCATTTTTTAGACAAAATAATTGTTTTCCCCTTTTTCTACAAAGATGTAATATGCCAAGCGATTTTGGAAAACCCTTCGATAAAACTCCGGTAATAACCAATAATCCCCATGAATGATTGTATGTCTGCTACATCTTTAGGAACATGTCATTCCATAATTTGTTTAATATTTTCAGGGTCTACTCCAATATCGTCTTCTTATATCACATGTCCTAAGTATTGTATCCTTCTTTGATAAAAATCGCATTTATCAAACTTAGCATATAATGTATTCTCTCTTAGATTCTGTAATACTATTTTCAAATGCTTGTTCATGTTCTTCTTCAGTTTTTTAATAGATTAATATATCATAAATAAAAATCAGTACAAATTTATCTAAATGCAGGATGAATATATTGTTCATCAAGCACATGAAAGTTGTTCGTGCATTACTAAGTCCAAATGGAATCACTACAAATTCATAATGTCCATAATGTGTTCTAAACATTTTTTTGTTTAAGTCTTCATCATTTATCCTGATCTGGTGATAACCAGATATCAATTCTAGTTTAGGGAATATTTTTGCTCCTCCAACTTGGTCAAATAGACCATTGATCCTAGGTAGAGGGTATTTGTTTTTAATCGTCATTTCATTCAATTGACGATAGTTAATACATAATCTTAAGGTTCCATCTTTATTTTTGATAAATAATACTAGTGCTCCCTAAGGTGAAACACTTGGTCTAATGTATTCTTTATCTAGAAGTTCCTGTCATTGAATTTTTAATTCTGTTAACTCAGGAATACTCATCCTGTAAGGTGTTTTTGATACTAGGGAAGATCCAGGTAGTAGATCAATACATAAATATATTTCTCTCCTTGGTGGTAATTCTAGTATCTCTTCCATGAATACATCCTTAAATCCATGAAGAACTGTAAAATATTCCAAACTTGGTTTGATTTCTCTCTCTAGCAGATTTGTTACTTGAATAGCATATATTTTGAAACCTTTACTAACAAATTTTTGAATTGCGTTGTTGATATTTATCTAACAGAAACTTCTTCTTTGATTCCTTCTATTGTTCTTAATATATCCTTTTCATCCTTATATACAAATTATTTTTCATAACAATCCAGTATCACTTTGTGATTTTATAACCAGTCCATTCTAATAAGTCATATAATCCTAAAGGTAATACATTCAAATTTATCTTTGTATTTTCACCACTTATAATTAGTTCACAGTCAGAAATAAATTATGTTACCTTTATTTTTGTACTAACTGTACTAGCCAAGATTTAGCATGTTTTACCTTTGTTATCTTGTTTGAGGCTTAAAGGCAAGGTAACATAAATGAAACTATCTCCCGGGTCAATTAAAATAAATACTATGTTGTTATGAATTTTACCTTCAATTTCCACAATACTGGATTGGAAATCTGCTTCCTTGCCATCCAAAGTTGCATTGATTCTATGAATTATTTTTCCAATATCTCCAGAGAATTCAAACAATCTCAATGTGATCATTAGAGGAGATGAAGGGTCTTCAAGTAACTACTAGTGGAATGAAGACTCATCATAGAGACAATTGACAGATGGAAAAATGTCGAAGTTTGTAACTACAACAGAGAGGATTAGCTCGACAGTGACAGAGAAGACAAAGAGTCACACTGTCAAAGAAGGCAAAGATTCTCAGGATAAGCCCACTGATGATGAATGCATTGAGCTAACCACTAGAGATGAAGAAGAGTTTCCATGATGATCAGGAAAAGGAATCTACATGAAAAAATATATGCAGAATAAAGAAGTGCGGGTGGACTGCGAGTTAGCAATTTAGTAATGGTGAAGATCATGCAGAGGTATGGTGGAGAGGATGCAGTTGGTGCACAGAGAATATAAAAAAGTAGAACAGAGAAGAGATTGGTGGGGCTATTGAGTGTGATTCATGAGAGTAGAATCATGTTGTGTGCAGGAGATAAAGCAGAGGTTTGGTGCATAGAATGGAAACAATACACAGAGCATAAAGAGAAGAAGAAGAAAGGAACAAAAATACATATCTGAGAGAAGAACAAAAATCACAGCAGACGCGAGGAGAGAGACATTGATGCAGGCAGAGAAGAACAGTGTAGCAGAACAATGATGATACTGGTAAGCCATAGATAAATGTTGTATCATTGTGATAAATTCAAGAAAGCAAATATTAATATTTCAGGGTGGTAGGGAGGTGCTAGGGAGGACTAGTGTCCTCCGAGGTTCAAGTAGGTTCTTGAACACAGGGATTTGTAGCTTCCATCTGGTTGCAACTAAAAAAACTAGGGTGGTAGGGTGGTGCAAGGGAGAACTATTGTTATCTGTTATATAGGTTGGTTCTTGTGTGACTGGAAGTTGGTGCTTCCATCCAATTGGTGCTGGAACACTCAAGGAGTTGGTGCTAGAGAAACCAGAGAGTTGAAGATCTCATCAAGTTGTTGCTTGTAAAACAAGGGTTGTAGCCTCAAGAGGAGTTGGAGATCATAAGAATGATAATGTATAGAAAATAAATATTACTTATCATATCAAGAAGAAGAGTTTTTTCCCTTTATGGGTTTCCTTAAGAAATATTTGTCTCTGTATATTTCATGTGTGTGATTGATGTTGAATATTCTATTTCTTACATTTATGAATTATTGTGATCGTCATTAAGTGTTCTGTAAAGAGTTTAAAATGGGCATAATTGTTTAAGCACAGTAATAATTGATTCAACCCCCCCCCCCCTCTTAGTTGTCCAACAAAAACATATTAATCCCATAAATTTATTTTGGGCCCTTACACCAGACCTCCAAGTTTGGAAGGAAGTTTGTATGCTCAAGAAAAAATTTCTCGAAATGGAATGGTTTTGGCCCCCACTTCAATTCCCATTCCATGGTTATGGGCCAATCGTATGAACCAAAGTGTGGAAGGACATCTACTGATATGGCCTACTTATACTAGAAGCATGTTTCAGAGATGAAGAAAGGTTATAGTTGGACTGGATACTATGATCCCTATCACTTTTATTGCTACAAGTGAATAGACCATTCTTGGTTGGGACATTTATCAATCTAAAATGTTTTATGAGATCACTAAATTCCTTTCTCTTAGGGTCGAGTCTTTGGATACCCCCCTTCTTCTCTATGGGGGACTCAATCATGTTGAAATTCCCCCCTACTACTGAGGTTTGATATTTCAAAGAGACAACTAAAAATTTAATTTCATCCAGAAAAAACCCTTTGGAGACTAGGGGTCTCCGGACCGTATTCATTTGAAACATAACCCATCTCCCCAATACCTTTGATCTTTAATTTTAGGGTGAGAATCCTTTACTTGGACACATTCTCCTCCATATCTATGTAATCTAGATCCCAAAGGGTGGCTAAACCTCTAGAGGCCCCTTCTCCTTCAATCCATATTGCTTCACATCCTAACCAAATTTTCTAAGCTACTCTTTTCATTGTCTCTGCATCAATTTTTGTTTCTTGGATCATCACTATGTCAACCTTTTCCAGCGTAATCCTTTTTTTTAGCATTCTTTGTTTTGAAATGGGGTTCAAATCTCTAATATTATAGGATGTAATCTTCATAATTAACATTTTTATTAGGATGGGAAGTACGGATCTAGGAGGCACACTACTTGGCCTGAGTCAACCATTAGGGCCCTAGTTTCTTCTATTTTGTGTTTATAGGGTTTCCTCCCTTTCTATTTTTCCTCTCTCGAACTCTTCATCTTGGATTTCAGATGGTTTCTTTTTATTCCCATATTTTCTATAGTTGTTGTTGAGGTTCCTTGAGTGCTACCTATGGCTTTACCCTTTAACATTTACCTCTGCGACTTTCGAAGTTGAGAAATAAATATATTGTCCACCTTCTAATCTCCATGGGCCTTGCATGATCAGTTGCATCCAATTCTTACTCTTCCTTTGAATACAATACCAAACCTTATATTTCTTGCATCACCACCTCTTATTATACCTTATGTTACTTCCCTAGTTCTCACTCTATTCTTCTCATTTTAGATAGGTCTTGATTTATTTCATTCCCTATCTGTGTTACATACTTTTGATTCTTTAGTTTATCTAATGTGGGAGGTTCACTATATTTCCCTTCTAGGAATTAAAAGTTGTTACTCAAATTGTTGGGATGGGTAATTGTTTGTTGTTTGGGTGTGTGTTTCCCAACCTTTCTCTTGCTTTGTATCTTGGTTAAAATCCCTCGTCCTCCATTTCTTCTTTCAATTTATTTTCTAGGTTGTTATTGTTTAGATGACAATTCCTAAAAACATGGCCATGAACATGGCATTTCCTACATCTAAATGGTATATTCTCATAATATAGAGGTTGGGTCCACTCCTCATCTTGGTAAGACACTACTATCAACACTGGGAGAGATCCAACTATATTCATATAAACACATATTCAAGTATAAGAAATATACCTTTCCACCTTTGTTACTTTTGAGACCTTGTGGAAGGATCATAAGTGTTTGCAATTCCTTTGAGGATCTCAAGATCCCAAAATTCCCTGGGTGGCGAGTACAACTAGATCCAAATAGGGGTCACTGTAAAGTCTTCTTTCTTTGGAGAAAATCATTCTCTCCAAAATAACATATGCATCCCCTACAAGTTGAAGAAGTAAGGGCCTTTTTCAAACACTTTGTCTTGTTCTCTGGGTTTTGTGAAGACCACAATAAAAAAACCTTTTGACCCCAACTTTAAGTTGATTTGACCCTTTACTTTCCATATGTACTTAATCCATATTTGAAGAGATTTCTCCCAAGTCCATATTTCCATCAATCTCCCTATTAAGGAATGGTCCTTTATCCATTGAATATAGTTCCCAATTTCGACCGATGTGGCCTCATAGTTGGGTTTTTCACCTGTCTTGGCCAGGCATCCATTTTGCAACCTATTTTTTTGGCTAACTTGATCTGACACCTTACCATCCTTAGTTTTGGTTTATGTCAGTCCAGTGCCAACCGACCCATCTCAACATATTTTCCCCTTCTTACAGGGGGCCCTTTAATTGCTTCTTTGAAGGAGTTTTTGATTATTCCTAGCGCTCCTTCTTCTTCAGCAAAACCTATCTTGGGATCTGCCATCGCTATTGCATGGAAAACCTAGCCTACGTTGACTCCTATGAACTCTCTCCCTTATTGGAAGCCAAAACCCATACATAAAACCCTAGAACCTCACCCTCCACCTTCATCCTCATGGTCTCCCAAGAGGATTTAATTATATATTAATTAGTAATTAAATATAATATTTATTTTTGCAAAAAGGTCAAAATACCTTACAAAGCTTACGAAGCTCTTGAGGATCAAAATTTTAAATTGTATAATATCTTTTATTGTGAATTTATGCATGTGGTTAAAAAAGCTTGTGTTTTACATTATCAAAATTTTTAATGTATAATGTTATGAAATAATATTATTTCATAGTAAGAGTTAATTATATATTAATTCCTTCCTTGATATTTATTTTTACAAAAAATATTTAAATTAATCTGTAAAAAGTTATTTAATATTATCAAAGATTGAACTTATCCACATATCTATTGAATATTCAAAACAATGAATTTTCTTTTAATATAAACATATCAATTACTTAAAAAGATTAATTAAGTAAAAAGATTAAAACTTAGATGTATTTTTTATCCACATATCTATTGAATATTCAAAGCGATGAATTTTCTTTTAACATAAACATATCAATTACTTAAAAAGATTAAAACTTGGATGCATTTTGTTTCAATTATATAAAAAATTAAATGTCATTTTATCATCATCATGTGATGTAATATATTTCATCCATTTTAACTTATGAATAGATGAAACCTTATTTAATAAAAAATACTATCCATAAAATATTAGTTTGATGTTCATTTAATAATTCTTTATATATAGAAAATATTTATAAGAATATTCCTAAAGAGTTCTTAGTTTAATATATTATAATTCTATTTCGCCATTCTAGTTTTCTTTATATTTTTTTATTTGTTGAAATTTTATAACTATCTGAATACTTTAATTTTATAATATGTATTCATACTAAAATATATAATCAAAATTAAATCAATTAGCAATAAAAAATTGTTTAGTATACAGATTCAGTTTTAAATATTAATAATAATAATAATAATTTATTTTTAAGGTCACGACCAAGCCAGCACACCAAATTGGTGTATGCGACCCCCTTGTTTGTGGGACAAGGGACCCCCCTCCGCCCAACGATTTGACTGGTAAAGTCTACGAAGGTATACATACCCTACCCCCCTCTGGATTTGAACCTGTGACCTCTTAAGAGGAAACACATGTTCTTAACCATTAGGCCCACTCAAGCTGTATAGAACAAACAAATTATTATTTTTCAGGTAAGATAACATTGATATGTTCTATATAAAATACATAAACAACTTTTTTTTCACACAATTTTATTTGATATAAAACAAAATACACATATAGTGATAATAAAAGCCAAAGTACATATATAACAAATTTTATAGTGAAATATAAATTTTCCAAAAAGAAAATTGCTCATTATATTAGTAAATATAATAGGATGACAACTCCTGTATCAACTTAACTTATCATATCATTCACTGAAACAGAGGAAAAGTATGAAAGTACTTTTATTGCCTTTACAAAAAATTTCCATTATAATCTACTGACATAGCAACCGAGAGATTTACTAAGGATCCCTTACAACATATAATACTCGACTTTTTTCACATACTATTGAGAAAAACATTGACATCTAAAGAAGATAGTCCAACATCGACTAGAAAACTTTGAAGCTCCTCGTAGGCCCTTTGTTGTTTTCTTTCCACTGAGTGTAGTAAATAGTACCACACTGATGTTGATCCTTGAGAGCCTTCTTCGATAAAACATTCGCCTCCATATTGTATTCTCCATAGGCATGGATAAAGGTGTCACTCCAAAGTGAGTGCTCAATTTTCTAATCTGATCCTTCCATCCTTCAAGCACCAATATCTAGAGTCTCCCCCTACCATTGCACCAATCAATATTGATTTTTGAGTTCACAATTATCTGCAAATCTGTTAGATGTAATCTTATGTCTAGAAAGAGGGTAACAAACACACCCAATAACTCAGCTCTGTTGTTTGTTCTAGGGCCAGTGTTGACGTTCCACTTATAAAAAGTTGAATCATTAATCCTGATAATACCCCTAGGTACACTTTGTGTTCCATCTGAAAAACTTGCTACATCAAACCACCCCAACAGAAACTGAAACCGAGGGGCATACAAGACCCTACGAGTTTTTGGACCTTTTCGGGAAGATACACATGCATTAAAAGTTCCTAAGGAATTGAAAACCACAGCCGAAGTGGAAACTATCTCATTATCAAACAACGCCTTATTTTGCTCCATCCATAAATACCAAAAAATAATGGATGGCAGCTCAGCCAAAGCCGGATACTGCAAATATCATGACTCAAAACATTCTGCAACTCATAACCCATCCCACAAGAACAAAATCTTGAGGACCCCAGATAGGTGAAGCCATACTTGATGGGTGAAAATGAAGTGGATAAACAAGTGTTTTATAGTATCTGAACCTCTAACACAGAGGATACAAAGGCTCGGGTCTTCCCATCCCTTCGCTACAAGGTTATCCCAAGTGAGGAATTTGTTTTCCAGGATGAGCCAGAATAAGAGTTTTAATTTCATAGTGACATTCCACTTCCATAATTTATACCTCCATCCTTTAATAAAATGGTTCCAGAAGATCTCCGCCACAACCTTGTATAAATGTTTTACCAAGAGGATCCCTGACTTGTTGCCTCCCTCTCACAGAAGTTCATCCTCCCTTTCCCTTAACTGTATACCCACCCCAAGGAGGACACTCCAGTAATCATCCCATTCCTTTGCTAAGTCACCCGAGAGGCCTAGAGTAGATCCCTCTTTCTAGTAGGAGATAAGAAGATATGTCCTCGCATTATTATGAGCCTCATACAGATAGGTGATGCCCTAATGATTTATGGCATCAATAATATCAGACGATAAGATAGAAAACTTACCCAATTCCATGATACAGTCTCTGCCAACCTAGATCACGAAACCACTACCTGGCCTCCAACATAACCAATGGTCTATAATCAAGATCGCTTTAATCATATTTTTCCAAATCGGAGACGTCGACTCCTCTGATATGGAAATCGATCTAAACCAAGTTGCCATCAAGCTATAAGGTAAACATTTATCCTTAATAACATCATGCCATATACCTACTTTTGTCAGCACTCTCCACAAGGTATTTGTCGCTAAAGATTTGTTGAAAAGGAAGAGGTTTCTCAGGCCCCAACCTCCCACTTTCTTTGGCTTTGCAATCATCTCCCAATTGCAGAGGTGCATATGTTTTCTTTTTCTACAACCCAACCATAAAAAGGAGAAAATGAGTTGTCGGATTTTTACTAAAACTAAATTTGGAACTGCTGCCAAGGTCATCCAGTATACCGGTTGGCTCTCTAAACCAACCTTTATTAGAAAAAAATGTCCTCCAAGGTTAATCCAATGGTTGCACCAATGATCTATTCTTCGTTCAAACTTTTTAATGAGCAAATGCCAGTCCTCTAGTTTATAGAAAGAAGGATTAAGAAAGTAACCCAGGCACATGAAGCCTTCATCAAGAGAAAATAAGTTATACGGAAAAAGATCTCTAAAAGTAGCTAGGTTGTAATCATCCATGCCCGCAACATGAAACGATGACTTTCAATATTTATCTATAGGCCAGTAGCACTAATGAAAGTCTCCAAAATTTTAGTTATCTTCTTCCATTCCTCGATGTTTTCTCTGGAAATTATTAACACATCATCGACAAAGAAAAGATGAATAATATTAACAATTCTAGCTACTTTCACACATGTCAACTTCCATGTGACCTTCCCCTTCTTAAGAATAATACTAAGACCCTCCATCACAAGGATGACTAAGAATGGTGACAGTGGGAACCCCTGTCTAAGCCCTTTGCCTCTGTGAAGAAAGTTTGTCGACTCCCCATTGACCAAAACTATGTAAGCTATATAAGTAACACAACTCATTATCCAGTTTGTTACCAAAACCAACATTGATAAGGATCAATCTTAAGAAATCCCAGTTTATGTAATCGTATGTCTTTTTTAGATCAAGATTTAATATGAGATCATTTAAATTCTTCTTCTTAATACTATGAAGGCATTCTTGTGCCATGCCAACTGCATTTATAATTTGTCTCCCTTTTAGAAAGCCCAACTGTTCTTCCGACAGGCCATGAGAAAGAATAGGCTGAAGCCTATTTTCCAGAATCTTAGCAATAATTTTATAACAAAGGTTACAAAGAGAGATGGGTTGAAAATCTCCAAAATTTAATGGTTTATTTACTTTCGGGCTTAATACAAGAAAAGTAAAATTTAATTCTTTTATAACCTCTCACTTCCTCATGGATTCCTCTACCATACCTAGAAGATCCTCCCTAACGAGATCAAAATAGTGGAGGAAAAATTCCACAGTCCATCCATCAGGTCCTGGAGTTTTATCTTTTGAAAATGCCTTTATAATGCTCAAAAATACCTTTAGAAAGTTCAACAGTTCCTCTTTAGTACAATTTCTCTCTAAAAGAAAATAATCTTCCTCTGTAACCAAATTGTGGAATTGACTAGCTAATAAAGTCTGATCTTCTCTAAGGATGCCCGACACCGATCCAATGTTTTTGAAAAATTTAACAGACTCTAGTTTTAAAACCTCTTGACCCGATACTTCATGGCCTGTGTCATCTTGGATTTCCCAAATCTATTTTCGATTTTTTCTATCACTATTAAAGTGATGGAAAAAATTGGTACTCTAATCACCACTCTTTAGCTAGATCGCCCGACTTCTCTATATCCATAAATATTCTTCATCTATTAATATTTTGAATCTCTCTACTTCCAACACTTTTACTTGGCCAATCAACTCCTGATTGTTTAACTCTGTTAATGAACTCTGATAAAGCTTATGTAAATATGATTCCAGTTGTCCTAATCTCAAATTAGTCTGGGTTTTATTTCAAATCACCCAAGTTTTTATTATAGTCTTTAAACTCTTCAACTTCCATACCAATCTCCATTGAAGACCTGGTTCTTGTAAAATTTTTGGATCCTTCCAAACTTCATTTACAATCTGAGAAAAATTTGCTTCATATAACCACCACGAATTTAGTTTGAAAGGGTAGTTTTTGCGTTGATCGCTGCCATCAAGTTACAACAAAACCATAGCGTGATCCGAGATATAGGGATAAGCTACCCATGAACGAAATATTCCTACAATACTCAACATGTCATAGGCAATAAATGCCATGTATAATCTTTTCATTATGCAATTCGAGCCCATATTTCCATTTCGCCACGTTGGCACCAGCTCATCCAGCAAAATGTCCACCTATCCTTCTTCCCGGAACAAATATTTTAGAAACAACACCAACAAATCGAGTTGTACTGCATCCCCATATTTCACCTTCATTCATGGTAAAATTAAAATCACCAGCCACAATCAGATGTTTAAGAGAAAGAATACTCCTATCACCTATCTTTTCCTAGAATGTTTTTCTCTCACTCCACGAACCATAAACATTTAAAAAAGAAATCTACTCCTTTAGCTCATTACTGGAACCTGTCACAAGTAAAACCTCGTCAAAATCATTTTTCATTATAATAAATACCTTAGGAAAACATGGATTTATAGTGCCTTCCGTGAGTTAGGCATAAATACTTATTTCCTCTGACATCTACTTGGCGCACGCAAAATTTGCCTCCACTTTTCATGATTAAGTGAAGACAAAAAATCCAAAATATCTTCAATTCCAAATATGTTGATTTAGTGAACTAATATATTGATTAAAAAAGAGTTTGATGTGGACATATGTGTCATTGAAAACAACCTATTCACACATCACAACGCGCAATTACCAAATGTTTTTTTTTTACGTTGAACATATCACAGTCGACGGCTTAGGTAAACTGTCAACGGATTAGGTAAACTGTCTTGCACCTTATTGAGGACAAGCTTGAATTCATCACATATTTCAGAAATAATTGACGTTGCTTGTCATTTTGGATGGAATACCACCATAAGAGTTTTATTTATGTTACTAATTTATTTAAGGAACTCTAGATTTAAAATATAATGTACGAATGTTAGGCAAACTTTGGAACTATTTGGAAGATAGTCAATTAAATGAAAGAACTTGAGGTCACTTCGATTGCTACTAAGTCGTATTAAATTACCGTAATATGGGCCCCTATCATATTATCAAACATATTGGTCTAGTTTTCTACAAATTGGCACTTCCAGGTGTCTCCAAAATATATATGGTATTCCATGTTTCTTATTTGAAGAAAGTGGTGGGTCAGAATTGTATGGTTCAAACCATCCTACCTGAATTATATGAAGAAGGTTTCATTTGGCTACAACTAGAATTCATCCTCAATGTGTGCAAGTATCACTTGCTCGGAAAAACTATCAAAGAATATTGATCAAGTGGAAGGACACGTCTACAAAGGATGCAGCTTCGGAACCAACAACCATACTACACCGGTTTCCGCATATTCAGCCTTCATGAAAATGATGCTTTTGAGG
>ML777266.1:88086-102680 GCA_009831015.1 Picea engelmannii | reverse complement strand
AGAACACGAAAAATTAGGAAAAATTGCAACTTGAAGAGAAAGAGTTGCAATTTAAAGAATTTAATCATGAAATTACTCATGAACTCAAAATTTATTTCAAAATTAAAAAATCTATCTATATATATATTGAAAAATAAATAAATTATTTTCAAGTATATTTTATTAAGAAATTTTATTTTATAATAAGATATAAATCATCATAAATTCATCTTAAACCATGTCAAATATCTTAAGATGCAAATCTTTCATCAATTTTCACACTTTAAAATAGATAGGCTCTGGAAATTTCCAATTATTCATAATTTTCTTTAATAAAAAAAATAATTTTTACCTTGCAAACAAAATATATATAAGATAAAAATACAATAATTTAAAAAATATTTAATATAAAATAAATGCACCTAAAATGAACATAACAACACTATAAAATGAACATAACAACACTATATTTGAATCATCATATTTAATTTATTTATGCCATTTCATAAAAAAAAAATAAAAAATTATTCATATTTAATTTATTTATGCCATTTCATCAAACAAAGTTCAAGGTAGAAAAGTGTTGCAGCAAATAGCATTGTGAATCCAATCTATATCATTTTTATACAATTTTTATCACCTAATAAATTCATATTAAATTTAATGTCAATATGAAGAAATATCTTAATTATAATTTTAGGTGTATTATTAGAAATTATATTTTTTAAATATTAATTATATTATTTAAACTTAAAATATATGAAAATTCAATGACTATTATGTCAATTATCGTTTTTATATTATATTATTTATAATTAAATTATATTAAAATTTGATATTCACAATTATTTTAACAATATAAAAAAAATCACAATCTCATTTAAAGCACACATTATTATTCATAGCAAGAAATCTCATATTCGCAATTATTTTATTCATAGTAGAATTATATTAAATTCTTCATGTAAATCTAATTCATAAAGATATTCTATTTAAATTAAATAATCTTTATTAGAAAAAGCTCAAAATTAATAACTATATAGATGTTATTTTATTCATATTTGAATTATATTAAATTCATGATGTAAATCCAATTTATAAAGATATTCTATTTAAATTCAATAATTTTCATTAGAAAAAGATTAATAATAATAAAGATATTCTATTAAATTGAATAATCTTTACTAGAAAAAGCTCAATATTAATAACTATATAGATGTTATTTTATTCATATTTGAATTATATTAAATTCTTGATGTATATCCAATTCATAAAGATATTCTATTTAAATTCAATAATTTTTATTAGAGAAAAATCAATAATAATAACTATTTTGATAAATTAGAAGAAATTGTTAAGATACTTTTAAGAATATAGGTAAGAAAATGAATAACTAACAAGATCAAGAAGACAAATAGACAAGGCGAAAAAGGCATGAAGCCAATTCAATTAATATGTAGATCAATAATGTATATATAGTACATATACCAAAACTGTCCTCTAACGATATGACTGTTAGGGTAAGATAAGAGATTAGAGAGTTTTCAACATCTCCCCTTAATCATAAGTTCTTCTTGATAACTAGTAATGTGTAAAGAAAAATATTCAAAGGGCTTAATGTCCTCTCTGAACTCAAAAAATAGCAGAAAATGATGTCTTCTACTAAATAGGTGGTTTAAGGGTGACCACGAACTCATTTGGTGGTTTCAGGATGACCACAAACCAATCTGGTGGTTTCGGGATGACCACAAGCCAAATGTCTAGTAGAAGATGATGTCTTCTACTAAATGACATAGTTTTAAGCTGACCATAAACTAACAAGAACTCAAGGCTCAAAATTATGAAAACGTAACAAGAAAAACTTCATGTCTTCTGCTTAATTGGTGGTATTAAGTTGACCACAGACTATCAAGAGATCAAGGCTCAAAAAACTATGAAGAGTTTTAGGATTACCACAAACCATATCAACAACAATATGTTCAGGAAAAAGATTGCATACCAAGAACTAGGTTGCCTACTTGATCATCTGTTCATAGGCTCTAAATCAAACTTGGAACATCACTGAAAACTTTAGATTTCCCCCCTGCCAAGGACAAGTGGTTCAAATTCCCTTGATCGTCATTCAAAAGTATGGCCAAGAAGAGATTCATCACCTGTATAAGCTACTGGAACAATGTGTATGCTTTCATAATGTATACACGGATGAAGATCAAAACACTAGTCTATCATATGATCATTATCAACTTCATTGAATTCACTGATCTGATCATCTGTTCACATACCTTGGTTCCTCAATATGATATTACTATCTCATATTTCCCCCCCTTAATCGAAGATTCATTGTCTCTGATACACCATCAAGCTACAGAGTGGTTCATGCCACAGCTTGACACAACATCATCTCTATGGAAAAGAGGACAATAGCCTGACTCAACATGACTTACTAAATAGATGGGAAATACAACAGCCTATGGAAAGACTTACAACTTGGACCAAAAACTCAGGGGTGTTGGGTACAACTGATCATGCACCTAATTACAATCGTAATTCAATTTCAACAATATTTGATACTTACAAAAGGAACAATAGTAAATATCACGAATTGCAACTCATAAAATTCTGAATTATTCTTCATATTTTTCTTGAATGAGATTGCTTGTTGTTGTTGGACTGATAGGGCTTCAAAACTGGAAGAGTGATTGTCAATCATTCATGTTGTTATTGTTGTTCTTGTTGTTCTCCATCAAGGACAACTTACCAAAGCCACATTCTTCTTCTTTCTAAAATTCATCACCCAAATTAATAAATTCATTTCATGTCTAAGATATTGTCATGATCTCACACAAGATCTCGCATTACATTTGGCTTTACAAAGGACCTATTTTTTAAAATAAAACACTTCCTTTAATAGCCAAAATAAATCGAGATACTTGCTTAAAAAATAATCCTTATAAAAAATAAAATCTCACTTGATTTTTATAGCTTCTCATTTTTAATGAACACCCAAATAAATTTTACTTCATATTTAAAACTCACGTAGAAGGTTTCACATTTTCTTGCTTCTTCTCAATAACATTATTGCAAGGACTCTTCTTAAAATTCTCTTAAAATCTCATAGCTCCTCCCATTATTGAAATCAATTTGATTTTTTTAACTCCAAAAAAATCAATTTGAATTATTTAACAAAACATATTCCATTTCCATACTTCGTGTACACTTCGGTCCCATCAATTTGATTTTTTTTAAGATGAATTCGAAAATAATTAAAATGGTACCTTACCAAAGTTCCCTTGCTCAACACTACGACTACCTCCAACACAGGGTTCTTTCAACATGAAACTCTCGCCAAACTCTAACTCCATGGTCTCACCTCGATGCCTTCTTTGTCCTCCTCTGGTCTACTAGACATAGAGTCAGCCTTCATTTCCAATAGTGCATTGTCTTGCATAGATAATAGCGCTTGCGTCTAGAATCCTAACACATAGAATAGGACTTCATGGAGGATTCCATCTAGAGACGTATTTTTATCATGGTTGGATCGTGTTCCTCCATTTCAAATCTGAGAGGGTAAGTTACATATTGGCTTATCCATATGATGAAATAAGTTTGGATTTGTGTAGTGGGTATTGCACATCATATATCATGCAGATTCCCTATTTCGTTTGACAATTCAGGAGAAAATTAACTCTATTTTCTCTTTTCTTCCATATTTGTGTCTCCTGTGAGTGTGTGGCTAGAATACCTCCATCGCCCAAGAGACCGTCATAATCCACGGGTGGATTAGGATTCTGGCCACTCAACGATCCCATAAAATTTGGCACAAAATTGGTGGATCTTCAACCGAATGAAATTCGTCAGGATCTCCATGCACATAGATGGATGACCCTATCACTAAACCCGTGGTAAGATACAAAAATAATGAGCAATTTCATAAGAGAATTCTTTCGTTTTTGCGTCAGCAACTACGAAAACATCAATCTCATTGAATTGAATATAGTTTCACATAATATAACGACCTTGAAAAATATTTAAACTTGTATGGCTCTCCATTATCATTTCTTCATTGTTGAGTCCAAGGCAGATTGCAATACAGTCTAGCAAATTTCTCGTGCAAGCCTCTTTCCCATACACTAGTGGCTCCTTCACTAGTTCGTGCAATCCTTTCTTCCATGCCTCTTTCACCTTAACAATAGCTAGGTCTTCAGGTGGATCTCACTTGTAGACAACAAAACCCGCTCCTTGGTTCTCATTTTCTTCATCTACCATGGAAAACTACCATGGTGTTACCAGGTCCTAAGAACTACAGGGATCTGATACCACTATTAAGATATTTTTAAGAATATAGGCAAGAAAGTGAATAACTAACAAGATCAAGAAGACAAAGAACACTGGCGTAAAAGGAATGAAGCCAATCCAATTAATATGTACATCAATAATGTATATATAGTACATATACCACAATTGTCCTCTAACAGTATGACCATTAGAGTAAGATAACTAACTTAGATTAGAGAGTTTTCAAACAAACTCATTTGGTGGTTTTGGGATGAAAACAAACCGAATGTCTAGCAGAAGATGATGTCTTCTACTAAATGGCATAGTTTTAAGTTGACCATAAACTAACAAGAGCCCAAGGATAAAAAATATGAAATTGTAACAAGCATAACTTCATGTCTTTTGCTTAATTGGTGGTAGGTTCCATACTTTATCATTTGTTCACAAGATCTAAATCAAACTTGGAACCCGACTGAAAACTTTAGATTTCCCCCCTGTGAAAGACAAGTGGTTCAAATTCCCTTGACCATCATTCACAAGTATGGACAAGAAGAGATCCAAAACCTGTATAATCTACTGGAACAATGTGTACGCTTTCACAATGTATACACAGATGAATATCGAAACACCGATCTATCATCTGATCATTATCAACTTCATTGACTTCACTGATTTGATCATTATCAACTTTATTGACTTCATTGATTTTGTTGTGAGCAGATTGCATGCTTGTTTCCTATTTGATCATATGTTCACATACTTTGGTCCCTCAATAATCTCATATTTTTCCCCCTTAATCGAAGATTCATTGTCTCTGATACACCATCAAGCTACAAAGTGGTTCATGCCACAGCGTGACACAACATACTCTCTGTGGACAAGAGGAATACATCGACCTGACTCAACAAGACTTACTAAATAGATGGGGAATACAACAGCCTATGGAAAGACTTACAACTTGGACCAAAAACTCAGGAGTATCATCTACAACTGATCATGCACCTAATTACAATCGTAATTCAATTTCAACAGTATTTGATACTTACAAAAGGAACAACAGTAAGTATCACAAATTGAAACTCATAAAATTTTGAATTATTCTTCAGATTTTTCTTGAATTAAATCGCTTGTTGTTTTTGCACTGATAGGGCTTTGAAACTGGAAGTCTTATTTTCAATCACTAATTTTGTTGTTGTTCTTGTTGCTGTTCCCCATCAAAGACAACTTACCAAAGCCACATTCTTCTTCTTTCCAAAATTCATCACCCAAATTAACAAATTCATTTCATGTTTGAGATCTTGTCACGATCTCACACAAGATTTCACATTCCATTTGGATTTACAAAAGACCCTTTTTTTTTAAATAAAACACTTCTTTTAATACCCAAAATAAATCAAGAAACTTGCTTAAAAATAATCCTTATAAAAAATAAAATCTCACTTGCTTTTTATAACTTCTCGTTTTTAATGAACACCCAAATAAATTTTACTTCGTATTTGAAATTCACTTAGAAGCTTTCACATTTTCTTGCTTCTTCTCAATAACGTTATTGCAGGACTCTTCTTAAAATTCTCTTAAAATCTCATAGTGCCTCCCATTATTGAAATCAATTTGTTTTTTTTTTTTTAAACTCCAAAAAAATGAATTTGAATTATTTAAAAAAACATATTCCAGTTTCATACTTCGGTCCCATCAATTTGTTTTTTTTTTTTATATGAATTCGAAAATAATTAAAATCGTACATTACCAAAGCGCCCTTGCTCAAAGTTAAGGCTACCTCCAACACAGGGTTCTTTCAACATGAAACTCTAGCCGAACTCTACCTCCACGGTCTCACCTCAGCGCCTTCTTTGTCCTCCTCTGCTCAGCTAGGATCGGCTAGACACAGAGTCATCCTTCACTTCCAGTAGCGTGTCGTCTTGCATTGAGAATAGTGCTTGCGTCCAGACTCCTAACATACAGCATAGGACTTCATGGAGGAATCCATCTGGAGAGGTATTTTTATCATGGCTAGACCATGTTCCTCCATTTCGAATCTGAGAGGGTAAGTTTGAGTTTCTTTTCACTTTTATACATCTTGGCTTATCCATGTGATACAAGAAGATTGGATTTCTGTAGTGGGTATTGTACATCATATATCATGCAGATTCCCTATTTTGTTTGACAATTCAAGAGAAAATTAACTCTATTTTCTCTTTGCTTCCATATTCGGGTCTCCCCTGCATGTGTGGCCAGAAGACCTCCATCGTCCAAGAAACCGCCATCATCCACAGGTGGATTGAGATTTTGGCCACTCATCGATCCCATAGAATTCAACTCAAAACCGATGGATCTTCAACCGAATGATATTCGGTCGGATCTCCATGCACAGAAACATATGACCCTATCACTAAACCCACCATAAGATACAAAAATAATGAGCATCTGCATAAGAGAATTCTTTTAGTTTTGCATCTGCAACTATGAACACATCAATCTCGTTGAATTGAATATAGTTTCACATAAAATAACGACCTTGAAAAAGAATTAAACATGTCTGGCTCTCATTTATCGATTCTCCATTATCAATTCTTCATTGTTGAGTCCAAGACAGATTGAAATACAGTCTAGCGACTCTCTTGCACACCTCTTTCCCATACATTGGTGGCTCCTTCACTGGATCATCCAATCCTTTCTTGCACGCTTCTTTCCCATACATTGGTAGCTCCTTCATTGGATGGCGCAATCCTTTCTTGCACACCTCTTTCACCTTAACAACAACTAGGTCTTCATGCGACTCTCACTTGCAGACAACAAAACCCTCTCCTTGGTTCTCTTTTTCTTCATCTACCATGGTGCTACCAGGCCCTGAGAACTATAGGGCTATGATACCATTGTTAATAATATAGGCAAGAAAGTGAATAACTAACAAGATCAATACCACAATTTTCCTCTAACAGTATGAGAGTTAGGGTAAGATAACGAGTTCTTGTCTGAAAATCCACCACTTCCTGACAACTAGTAATATGTCAAGCAAAATATTCAAAGAGCTTAAGATCCTCTCTGAACTCAAGATGTTATATTTAAATTCAATAATACCACAATTGTCCTCTAATAGTATGACTCTTAGGGTAAGATAACGAAGTGAGATTAGAGAATTTGCAACATCCCCTTAATCATAAATGAAGTGAGATTAGAGATTTTTCAACATCCCCTTAATCATAAATTTGTTCTTGCCTGAAAAACCACCACTTCTTAACAACTAGTAATATGTCAAGAAAAATATTAAGAGGACTTAAGATCCTCACTGAACTCAAAATATTATATTTAAATTCAATAATCTTCACTAGAAAAAGCTCAATAATAATAACTATTTCTATAAATTAGAAGAAATCCCATACTCTTCATCAAATTATTCATATTTACATTAATATTATTCTTGTATCATTATTATTAAGACGTTAATAACATTTATTCATATTTACATTAATAATTATTATTTGGACATCAATAACATTGTTTTTATTATTTATATTTCATGTAAACTTTAACACATCAATAAGATTCAACATTGTACATAGCATTAATAACTAACTTGTAAAATATAACTTTTATATAATTTTTCTTACCACTGTGTAGGGAAAACTAGCCCTCGATTGAGTTTTTTTTTTTTTAATTTCTTATCATTGTAGTATATGAAATTTATTTATTTTCTCAAAATATTTCTAAGATATTTTTAATATACATTTTTTTTTATTTATATTTGATTTGATTTTAATTCATTTCATTATTTTTGTTTTTTTAAAAAAAATGTAAAAATAAAAGGTAGGGGTCTATTAAAAATGGAAACTAGATTCCAAGCATTGCTTAGATTAATTTAGAAACCATAAAAGCCACCAAGGTTATTCCCACTCTCCAACATGCATGTGTATATAAACTATAATTAAAGCTTATCCCACTTAGCAAGAGATGAATTCTTCTATATAGAGATAAACAAAAAATGAACTTGCAATGTGGTTAAAAAAGCATACAAATAAAAGAGACCCAAGCCTATCAACTTGGTTCCTTCTTCTCTTAGTGGACGTAGCTTGTGGTAGGGTTTCTTTCTCACAGCCTCACTATCCCCTCGTCATGTTCATCATCAACTTTCGTGGGTAATTTGGACATACCTCAGTGACTTTGCTCCATTAGACTATTTTCTCGGGGCTCCCACTAATGGCCTCACTAAGCAACTCAAAATATCTACTTGATATCTCTTGGTATTTTTGTAGGGCTTGACGTACAATGGATTTTACCATCCAGTAATTTTTGAGCTGAAGAAAATATATTTTCCCTCGTTCTGGCATGGAATGGGTCTTTCACCCAGTGTCCATATTTAGAGATAATCTCTTTATCCTAGATGTCCTTCCAATGTAAACCCACAAAGTCTTCCAAGGCTTTTGTTGTTTCAATCTCGTTATCCAAGAAGAATTTCCATAATCTTACCTCTATATTCGTTGCGTCTCTTTTAGCCTGCGTGGACTAAATAGGTCATTTTGACAATGAAGCTTCCTTGTCATTTAGGTTTGTGAATCTTCCTTTCACCTTCCTTTCCCATAGTCAAGACATTATAGTGAGTTTACTAGCTATAATGTTGGACCATCTGGACCTACTAGAGATTTGTGGGCGATTGGTTGACAAAGATAACATAACTCTGATGACGAGCAATTTTATCTCTCTCTTAATAACTTCTAACTAAACATTATGGGGATTTAATTGAAGTTAATTATAGACATAACCATCCACCCTGTGCTTAGGATAAGTCACCATCATGAACCCACCAGTTTGAAATATTGTTATCTCTGTACTATCGATATCATATCTCTCCTAGACGTGGAAGAATTCCTTCCTCTGATTAATAATTGAACCCAAAGTACCTACCTCGAGAGGAAGCCTCATCTTCCCATGCATTACCATAATGAAAACCATTGCACAATGACCTTTGTACCCCCTCGAACTGAAGTTGTGCATGTCAAAAGGTAGGCATCATACCCTTCCCCCTCGTATGCATGAAAGCATTAGGCCAACTATCCTCTCTACATTCCTTGGGCATCATATTCCCTTCATGTGATGTTATCATCGCATTAAGTGTTTGGACCTCCACATCAACTGAATCCATCTCTATAGATCTCTCGAGCTATACTCAAATACTTCCTAGAAGTGGGTACCCATCCTTCTAGATATGATGTTGATCAGGCAAAGAGACTCGCAAATTTTCCATATAGTGAGGCATGGAATTGGCCTTATGTCATGATATGTAATACTGTAGAGAAATCCAAAGAACATTCACATAGAAATATAAAAATAACACAGAAAATGAGTAAGAAAAATGAACCACTCATCTTATTTAGTAGAATAGGAAGCCTTTATATAGAACATGATGAACATATAATGGTTTTGATCAAAAGTGGACCAATTCTAACTAACCAACTACTATAAAATGTCCTAATCCCTAAAAACTATCTTAGTGGACCAGTTCCTGGTCCTTGGGACTTGTGCCCAACCTCCCAGGTAGAGATGTTATCCATCTATATTTTGTGGTGAAGTACATTGCATCTAGAAGGAGGTGCACCTTTGTTGTAGCACAATGCTGGTCTACCTTGAGATACGTTCTCTCCTCCTTGGTGAGTGTGCCTTCCAGCCTACCCAATTCCTCCTTGTTTAAGTTTGGAAGTGTCTTGACTTCCGTGAGAAACTGTGGAAGCTATTGAGACATGGTAGATTGTGATAGCCATTTATCTTGGATTGGAATATGGACCTTGCAACCCAATAGAAAGAAAGTGTGCTGGTAAGTGACAGTAGTGGTGCTGCATGTATCCAACACTGTGTCCTGAAGGAGAGGTTGTTGGAAATATGGAGCCAACTCATAGGGGTGTGAGATGGTGACCTCTTCTTCCAGGAGGGGAGGTTCATAATGTTTGAGACTATTCACATTTACCACATCGTGAATACCCAATTGTGGTTGAAAGTCGAGGTGATAAGAATTGTCTCCAACTTGCTGCAGAATGATGTAAGGACAATAGCAAAGAGTTTTCAGCTTGTGATAACTTTGGGATTGAAAGAATTGGCGCTCCATGTGAAACTAGACCTCGTCACTGGGGGAAAATGAGAGTGGATTCCTGTGCACATCATAACAAGCCTTATAATGTTGTTGGGAAGCTTATAAAACCTCAAAAACTTGAGCTTGTTTACGAGCCAAGGTTTGAAAAAAGGATGAGGAAGAGGTTTGTTATTTTTTTTGTCGAAGAGTACCAGAAGGTTGGAGGTATAAAGGAAACTCATAGGGGGTATTAGGTTGATATCGAAAGTAATCTTCGAAAGGTGAAAAACCAGTAGAAATATGAACTTCCCTATTCTGTGTGGGACAATGTGGAGGGTGGCATCCCACTTTTTATATTTTGTAAAATGAATTCATAGGGCATGGACCAGGCTACGGTTAACAACTTCAGTTTTTCCATCTATATGTGGATGGAAAGAAGTGGAGTATTTGAGGTGACGCCCCAAGAGATACCAATATTTTTCTAAAATGTTATGAGGAAATGAGAATCACAATAAGATATAGTGTTGGAGGGGAGACCAAAATGAGTCCACACATGAGTGAAAAAGAGATATGCAGTTTGAGAAGCAGTAATAGCCTTAGTGCAATAGATAAAAATGGCCATTTTGGAGAAGCGACACACAATCACCCAAATGGCATCATGATGTTGAAAGGTCATTAGAAGACTGGTCATGAAGTCCATAGAGATAGATTCCCAGGGAAGGACGGGAGTAGGTAATGGTTGATACATTCCATACTTCCGTTTGGTCGGCTTATGTTGACTGCAAAGGGTACAAGCTCAGATAAATTGCTCAACTTGGCCCTATAAAGAAGACCAAAAGAAGTGGCATTGAAGATGTTGAGTAGTTTTAAATGTGTTGAAGTGCTCACCATAAGAGGAGGTGTGGGATTCACGAATGAGAACAAGGCGATCATCAGTAGTAGGAACACATAGATTTTCAAGATTATACAACCAACCATCTTGAATCTGGTAGTATAGGAAAGGGGTCTGGTTAATGATAGTAGGTTGTTGCAAGGTAGTCCAGATGGTACTAAATAAAGGGTCAGAGGCATATAGAGGCTTATAAGATTCATAAGTTGGATAATAAACATAAAACATTTGAAGTATCTGAGGAGGGGGATAGCTAAGAAGATCATCCATGCGATCGTTGACCCCTTTATTATATTTTATGACCATGTGGAACTATTGTAGATAACAAAACCCACTTGAAGAGATGTTTTTCCTAGATCTTAGACCGAGAATTATTAAAAATCAAAGGATGATGAACATTATGAAGAATGGTCTCCTTAGCCAATATATAGCGGGGCCATTTTTTTAAGGCTTAGACAAAGCTATAAAATTACCTATCATAGGTAGTGTAGTGTTGTTTGGCTTGAGACAATGTCTCAGAATGATAAGCAATGGGAAGTCCTCCCTGTTTAAGAACTGCACCAATCGCATGTTGAGAGGCATTAATCTCAATTTAAAAAGGTTGTTTAAGATCATGAAAATGAAGGAAATGTGTTGAACAAAGGGCCTATTTAAGGCATTGGAACTACTCCTCAGCCACCAGAGTCCAAAGAAAATTGGAATGATTGGCCAAATGATGAAGAGGCTTGACCATCTAAGAGAAGTGAGGAATGAATTTCCTGTATAAATTGATTCCACCAAGAAATATTTTAAGGTCCAACGTAGACTAAGGAGAAGGCCATTATGCTAGAGCCTAAAATTTATAAGAATCAGGGCAAACACCTTCCTGATCGATGAAACAACCCCAAAAAGAGACAAATGTATCGCCAAAGGAGGAATTTTATTCCTTGACCTGAAGACGATTGATACGAAACAATTGGAGTATGTTGCACACATGTTGTAAGTGTTCCTCCCAAGTCTTACTGAAGACTATAATTTCATCCAAACATATGACCACAATGTGTCCCAACAAAGGACAAAATATATCATTGATGAGCCTCTCGAATGTGTTAGGGGCATTAGTGAGGCCAAAATTATTCACCATCCATTCATAGAGACCAAATCTAGTTTAAAAGTTGTTTTCCAAGTTTCAATAGTAGCCATACTCACTTGGTGATATCCCATCAACATATCCATATTTGTAAAATACTTTGCCCCTTTGAGTTGATCAAGAAAGTCTTTGGTATGAAGGAGAGGATAACTATCTTTTATAGTAATATTTTTGAGAGCACGATAACTGGTGAATAAATGCCATTCGCCACTCTCCTATTTGGGAATAATTAAGGCATGAGAGGCACACGGAGAGCTACTCGATTGGATATGGTTAGGAATGATAAGTTGTTGGAGTTGGCATTCAATTTGCTCAGCCTCACAGGGAGCCAAACTGTACTAAGGGGAATTAGGAAGAGAAACACAAGGAATGAGGTCGATAGTATTATCAATAGGGCACTAAGGTGGAAGGCCTTTCGGAGGGAAAACACATAAGAAAATTCAGAGAGAGAAAAAGACAAGTCATGTGAAATGGACTCAGGTGTCTGATCCGGATTAATAGGATGCACCAAGAATCATGAGAGGGATTTATTGACGCTTACCTAGTGGACGACATCTTGGAAAATGAGTAGAGGAGAATATTTCAGAGATGAATAGGTAAGAACATAAGCTTGACCATATTTTTTGAGGTGATATTGATTGGTGAGAGCATGGTATATGGAATCATGTTGTTCCTTGTCTGGGATTCCAAAAAGAATATCCACACAATCCAACAGAAACACATCACAAAGGACAGAATCATAGAAAGGTCTAATGGAAAAGGTGACTACACAACATTGTGTGACCATGAGACAAGCTCCATCCTTATCAACCCACCCTAATTGATAACGACATGTATGAGTAGTAGTGGGTAGGTTTAATCAGTTTACCAAATCTTGAGCTACTAGATTCTTCTAGCTACCATCATCAATAATGAGCTTAGCAAGAGACTGCTTGATTTGGAAATTATAGGTGAAGAGATGGGAAACTGATGTAGCATTAGAATTAGTAGCCAGCAAAAGAAAATAGGGTTATGCAGCCATGGGATTTTCTAAAGAGATTGTTTCAGAAGGAGGGGTTGTTTAATATGAGGACTCAGGAGTATTAGAAAAAAGAGTTTTGGCAGTAGATGAATTCTGCAGGACACAACAATCGGTGGTGTTATGGAAAGACGAATTATGGAATGTGAACCATTTAACATACTTAGGGGAAGCGGGAGACTTTGGAGAGGATGGAATGGAGGAGAAGTGAGGATGAGACTGAGGGGATTTCAAGAAAGGGGCTAACTGACGCACAACTTCTAAAGCATGGGACGCACAACTTCTAAAGCATGGGAGAAAGAATTATCGAGAGAACTACTTTAAAAAATATCCACCTCCCTATGTAAAAAATTCAATAAAAGAAAAAACTTTACTATGACTACATCTTTAGAGTCCTGAATATGAAGCTGGATGCGAAACCTGGTGAATATTTCAATGTATTGTTGCACATAATAGCCTGAGAATTGGCGGAGCTACAACCAGCGAGCCAAGAGAGCCAAGAGATTCTAACAATAGTCAAGAGGATAGAATCTTCTCAGAAGCACTTGACAGAGAGATTCCCAAGTTCCAATAGGAGGAGTATAAGATGAGGCAGATTTGGGTCCCGAGTATCCCACCAGGCCTGGGAAACGCCTTCCATTTGTAAGTTAGTAATTTGAATCTTCTCCTTGTCAAAGATGTCGTGATGAGTGTTGAAGTATGTATAGAGACTTCAAATCTAGGATTCCACAATGTCCTCATTGATTTTCCTAGATAACTTAGGAAGTTGGCAGTGTGCATCCTATTGAAAATGATCTGCCTCAGAATTTCTTCTTGTTTAGAATATATAATATCTTCTTGTTTAGAATTTCTTCTGGTTTATGTTTCTGGACAGTCATCCTGGACAAGAAGCTAATATCTATTTAATTCTGATCAGCAAATCTCGCGCATCTATCATAGTCCAAACATTATTGACTATACTAACTGAGTTTTGTAGTTTTCGTTGCCCATTTGGAATTTGCCTCTTATAATAGAACAGCACGTAAATTAATAATAAAATCTTACGTATGGCTGAGCCATAAGAAATTTTTATTGATCCAGTGTACATCCCACACATTATTGGTATCACAAGTACCATACCTAGTTTTCAGTAACGTTCAATATTTGTCAATCTCTAGTTGTTTTAAATAATTTTAAAAGCAAATGCTTTGAAAATTCCCATTAAAATAATGTAAATTGCACTAGCATTCAATCATAACTCAATGTC
>ML777266.1:46977-88036 GCA_009831015.1 Picea engelmannii | reverse complement strand
CAAGTGATAACCTTAAAATTAGAAATGTATTGCACTCTAATATTAATTAACATTTTTATATGATCACTATAGCCCGGTAAAAGGGCCATCACATTGACCACTCTTCAAATGGAATACATAAGTTAAAGGCCTAACCTTTAGAACAGAAAGCTATTGCGTTCTAATATTAATAAACATTTTTATATAAATAATATAGCCAAAGGATAAAGGGCGTGCACGCTTGTTTTTTTCTTGGTAAAATATATAGCTCCAACAGGAAACAGCAGAATACTGCAAGGACAGAAGAGACCGTAGAAAATGGGACTTAGATTTACAGAAAGTGAAAATTTTGGATTAAAAAATTCTGGGAGTATAATCCATTTTTAGGAGTATAATTCTTTAAGTGTAAAAATAGATTAAATATTTTAATGTGTAGACCTTAACTGAAAAGAAGAAAAGATAAATAAAAATAGATTAAATATTTTAATGTGTAGACCTTAACTGAAAAGAAGAAAAGATAAATAAAAGTTTCCACCATAAATTTGACAAATTTAGAATTAGGATAAATTTAAAACTGATTCCAGTCCCATGATTCTATATTCATGAAGTTGAAATCAAGTACAATTTGAGCTAACCTCTTTTTAATATTATGATATGAATTTTGAAAATCTTTTTCACAATATTGTTATTGAAATTATTTTAATAACAGTTCACATATTACATATATTTGTTTTGTAGAATTTTTTAAATCAATGTAAATGTATTGAATCATTTTGCTTTAAATAAGTATAATTAATTTATATCATCATTAAAATCAATGTAACTATATATATTACAATTCACATTTTTATATATTATAATTCATGTATATTATTGTTATTAAAATTGATGCATCTAAATAATTTCTTTTTTATTTAGTAAAAATCTATTCTTAAATATTAGTTGTTAATTTAATTTATAATTTTTTTTAAATATAAATACCATTAAAAAAAATTCTTTTACATATTTTAAATAATGTTAATATTCTTATAATAAAAAAGTGTTAATATTAAATGATCTAAGAATTTTTACCAAAAATAAAAATTATTTCTGTAATTTACAATTTTTTATCCATTTGATTATTTTAATTTTCAATAATTTAAATTAAAACTCCCCAAAATGTTAGTATTCTTATTTGAAAATTACATTTTTCATTATTTTACAATTTTTAATGCAAAATTAAATATTGAACTACATTTTTGGTCACTTAACATAGCACACTTAATATTAGAAAATACATGATAATACTTAATGTTATATACCAATTATAAATTTTCTTCACTTATCACATCAATCAATTTAATAAAAACAAACAAAATTTTAATAAAATAAAAATTATTAGATTATCTATGTCTTATTACACATTTAAGAATTACAATTTATTTTCATATCATATAATTTTTATACTCAATTAAAAAAATGTTTTTATAATAATATAATTAAGATAATATTAAAGAAATGGTTCTAAGATAGAGTTATGTTTAAACTAAGTGTTTAGTTTCAACTAAAATGAGTAATTTATTTTGTTGAAAAGGATTATGGAAGATATGTTGTCACATAACATTACATTTTAAAAAAATAAAAAATAATAATATATATATAACTTAAGAACACAAAAAATAAGGAAAAATTGCAAGTTGAAGAGAAAGAATTGCAACTTAAAGAATTTAATCATGTAATTGCTCATGAGTTCAAAATTTATTTCAAAATTAAAAAATCTATATATATTGAAAAATAAATAAATTATTTTCAGGTATATTTTATTAAGAAATTTTATTTTATAATAAAATATAAACCATCATAGATTCAGCTTAACCATGTCAAATATCTTAAGATGCAAATCTTTCATCAATTTTCACACTTTAAAATGGATAAGCTTCAGAAATTTCCAATTATTCATAATTTTCTTTAATAAAAAAATAATCTTTACCTTACAAACAAAATATGTATAAGATAAAAACACAGTAATTTAAAAAATATTTAATATAAAATAAATGCACCTAAAATGAACATAACAACACTATATTTGAATCATCATATTTAATTTATTTATGCCATTTCATTAAAAAAAAAATATTCATATTTAGTTTATTTATGTCTTTTCATCAAACAAAAGTCAAGGTAGAAAAGTGTTGCAGCAAATAGCATTGTGAATCCAATCTATATCATTTTTATACAATTTTTATCACCTAATAAATTCATATTAAATTTAATGTCAATATGAAAGAATGCCCTAATTATAATTTTACAATTATAATTTTAAGTGTATTATTAGAAATTAATTTTTTTAATACTATTTATATTATTTAAACTTAAAATATATAAAAATTCAATGAATATTATATCAATTATCTTTTTTATATTATATTATTTATAATTAAATTATATTAAAATTTGATATTCACAAGTATATTAACAACATAAAAAAAATCATAATCTCATTTAAAGCAAGCATTATTATTCATAGCAAGAAATCTCCTATTCTAAATTATTTTATTCATATTGGAATTATATTAAATTCGTCATGTAAATCTGATTCATAAATATATTCTATTTAAATTCAATAATCTTTACTGGAAAAAGCTCAATATTAATAACTATATAGATGTTATTTTATTCATATTTGAATTATATTAAATTCTTGATGTAAATCTAATTTATAAAGATATCCTATTTAAATTCAATAATTTTCATTAGAAAAAATCAATAATAATAACTATTTTGATAAATTAGAAGAAATTGTTAAGATACTTTTAAGAATATACTTAAGAAAATGAATAACTAACAAGATCAAGAAGACAAATAGATAAGGAGAAAAAGGCACGAAGCCAATTCAATTAATATGTACATCAATAATGTATACATAGTACATATACCAAAATTGTCCTCTAACGATATGACCATTATGGTAAGATAAGAGATTAGAGAGTTTTCAACATCCCCCCTTAATCATAAGTTCTTCTTGACAACTAGTAATGTGTGACGCAAAATATTCAGAGGGCTTAAGATCCTCTCTGAACTCAAAAAATAGCAGAAGCTGATGTCTTCTACTAAATTTGTGGTTTAAGGGTGACCACGAACACATTTGGTGGTTTCAGGATGACCACAAACCAATCTAGTGGTTTCAAGATGACCACAAACCAAATGTCTAGTAGAAGATGATGTCTTCTACTAAATGAGATGGTTTTAAGCTGACCATAAACTAACAAGAGCTCAAGGCTCAAAATTATGAAAATGTAACAAGAAAAATTTCATGCCTTCTGCTTAATTGGTGGTATTAAGCTGACCACAAACTATCAAGAGATCAAGGCTCAAAAAAATATGAATAGTTTTAGGATTACCACAAACCATATCAACAACAATATATTCAGGAAAAAGATTGCATACCAAGAACTAGGTTGCATACTTGATCATCTGTTCACAGGCTCTAAATCAAACTTGGAACCTCACTAAAAACTTTAGATTTCCCCCGTGTCAAGGACAAGTGGTTCAAATTCCCTTGACCGTCATTCACAAGTATGGCCAAGAAGAGATTCATCACCTGTATAAGCTACTGGAACATTTTGTACGCTTTCACAATGTATACACGGATGAAGATCGAAACACCAGTCTATCATATGATCATTATCAAGTTCATTGAATTCACTGATCTAATCATCTGTTCACATACTTTGGTCCCTCAATATGAGATTACTATCTCATATTCCCCCCCCTTAATCAAAGATTCATTGTCTCTGATACACCATCAAGCTACAGAGTGGTTCATGCCATAGTTTGACACAACATCATCTTTATGGAAAAGAGGAATACAATGGCCTGACTCAACATGACTTACTAAATAGATGGGGAATACAACAACCTATGGAAAGACTTACAACTTGGACCAAAAACATGGGGTGTTGGGTACAACCGATCATGCATCTAATTACAATCGTAATTCAATTTCAACAATATTTAATACTTACAAAAGGAACAACAGTAAGTATCACAAATTGCAACTCATAAAATTTTGAATTATTCTTCATATTTTTCTTGAATGAAATCGCTTATTGTTGTTGGACTGATAGGGCTTCGAAACTGGAAGTGTGATTGTCAATCATTGATGTTGTTGTTGTTGTTGCTGTTATTGTTGTTCCTCGTCAAGGACAACTTACCAAAGCCATATTCTTCTTCTTTCTAAAATTCATCACCCAAATTAATAAATTCATTTCATGTCTGAGATACTGTCATGATCTCACACAAGGTCTCGCATTACATTTGGCTTTACAAAGGGCCTTTTTTTTTAAATAAAACACTCCCTTTAATAGCCAAAATAAATCGAGATACTTGCCTAAAAAATAATCCTTATAAAACATAAAATCTCACTGGCTTTTTATAGCTTCTCATTTTTAATGAACACCCAAATAAATTTTACTTCATATTTAAAACTCACATAGAAGGTTTCACATTTTCTTGCTTCTTCTCAATAACATTATTGCAGGGACTCTTCTTAAAATTCTCTTAAAATCTCATAGTTCCTCCCATTATTGAAATCAATTTGATTTTATTTAACTCCAAAAAAATCAATTTGAATTATTTAACAAAACATATTCCATTTCCATACTTCGTGTATACGTCGGTCCCATCAATTTGATTTTTTTTTAATATGAATTTGAAAATAATTAAAATGGTACCTTACCAAAGCACCCTTGCTCAACACTATGACTACCTCCAACACAGGGTTCTTTCAACATGAAACTCTCGCCAAACTCTACCTCCACGGTCTCACCTCGACACCTTCTTTGTCCTCCTTTGATCAACTAGACACAGAGTCAGCCTTCACTTCCAATAGTGTGTCGTCTTGCATAGATAATAGCGCTTGTGTCTAGAATCCTAATACATAGCATAGGAATTCATGGAGGAATCCATCTAGAAACGTAGTTTTATCACGGTTGGATCATGTTCCTCCATTTCGAATCTGAGAGGGTAAATTACATATGGGCTTATCCATATGATGCAAGAAGTTTGGATTTGTGTAGTGGGTATTTCACATCGTATATCATGCATATTCCCTATTTTGTTTGACAATTTAGGAGAAAATTAACTGTATTTTCACTTTTCTTCCATATTTGTGTCTCTTGTGTGTGTGTGGCTAGAACACATCCATCATCCAAGAGACCGTCATAATCCACAGGTGGTTTGGGATTCTGGCCACTCAACGATTCCATACAGCTCGGCTCAAAACTGGTGGATCTTCAACCGAATGAAATTCGACAGGATCTCCATGCACATAGACGGATGACCCTATCACTAAACTCGTGGTAAGATACAAAAATAATGAGAAATTTCATAAGAGAATTCTTTCGGTTTTGCATCAGCAACCATGAAAACATCAATCTCGTTGAATTGAATATAGTTTCACATAAAATAACGACCTTGAAAAATATTTAAACATGTCTGGCTCTCCATTATCATTTCTTCAATGTTGAGTCCAAGGTAGATTGCAATACAGTCTAGAGAATTTCTCGTGCAAGCCTCTTTCCCATACACTAGTGGCTCCTTTACTGGTTCATTCAATCCTTTCTTCCACGCCTCTTTCACCTTAACAATAGCTAGGTCTTCAGGTGTCTCTCACTTGTAGACAACAAAACCCGCTCCTTGGTTCTCCTTTTCTTCATCTACCATGGTGTTACCAAGTCCTAAGAACTACAGAGCTCTGATCCCACTATTAAGATATTTTTAAGAATATAAGCAAGAAAGTGAATAACTAACAAGATCAAGAAGACAAAGAACATTGGCATAAAAGGAATGAAGCCAATCCAATTAATATGTACATCAATAATGTATATATGGTACATATACCACAACTGTCCTCTAACGGTATGACTGTTAGAGTAAGATAACAATCTTAGATTAGAGAGTTTTCAAACAAACTCATTCGGTGGTTTCCAGATCACCACAAACCGAATGTCTAGTAGAAGATGATGTATTCTACTAAATGGCATAGTTTTAAGTTGACCATAAACTGACAAAATCTCAAGGATAAAAAATATGAAAATATAACAAGCATAACTTCATGTCTTTTGCTTAATTGGTGGTAGGTTCCATACTTTATCATTTGTTCATAGGATCTAAATCAAACTTGGAACCTGACAGAAAAATTTAGATTTCCCCCATGTCAAAGACAAGTTGTTAAAATTCCCTTGACCACCATTCACAAGTATGGCAAAGAAGAGACCCAACACTTGTATAATCTATTGGAACAATGTGTACTCTTTCACAATGTATGCATGGATGAATATCGAAACACTGATCTATCATTTGATCATTATCAACTTTATTGACTTCATTGATTTGATCATTATCAACTTTATTGACTTCATTGATTTTGTTGTGAGTAGATTGCATGCTTGTTTTCTACTACATGCTTGTTTCCTATTTGATCATATGTTCACATACTTTGGTCCCTCAATAATATCATATTTTTTCCCCTTAATCTAAGATTCATTGTCTATGATACACCATCAAGCTACAAAGTGGTTCATGCCACAGCTTGACACAACATACTCTCTATCGACAAGAGGAATACATCGGCCTGACTCAACAAGACTTACTAAATAGATGGGGAATACAATAGTCTATGGAAAGACTTACAACTTGGACCAAAAACTCAGGGGTATCGGCTACAACTGATCATGCACCCGATTACAATCGTAATTCAATTTCAATAGTATTTGACACTTACAAAAGGAACAACAGTAAGTATCACAAATTGCAACTCATAAAATTATGAATTATTCTTCAGATTTTTCTTGAATGAAATCGCTTGTTGTTGTTGCACTGATAGGGCTTCGAAACTGGAATTATGATTTTCAATCACTAATGTTGTTGTTGTTCTTGTTGTTGTTCCCCATCAAGGACAACTTACCAAAGCCACATTATTCCTCTTTCCAAAATTCATCACCCAAATTAATAAATTCATTTCATGTCTGATATCTTGCCACGATCTCACACAAGATCTGGCATTCAATTTGGATTTACAAAAGACCCTTTTTTTTTTAAATAAAACACTTCTTTTAATAGCCAAAATAAATCAAGAAACTTTCTTTAAAATAATCCTTATAAAAAATAAAATCTCACTTGCTTTTTATAACTTCTCGTTTTTAATGAACACCCAAATAAATTTTACTTCGTATTTGAAACTCCACTTAGAATCTTTCATGTTTTATTTCGTCTTCTCAATAATGTTATTGCAGGACTCTTCTTAAAATTCTCTTAAAATCTCATAGTGCCTCCCATTATTGAAATCAATTTGAATTTTTTTTTAACTCCAAAAAAAAATAATTTGAATTATTTAAAAAAACATATTCCAGTTTCATACTTCGGTCCCATCAATTTGTTTTTTTTTTAATATTAATTCGAAAATAATTAAAATGGTACCTTACCAAATCGCCCTTGCTCAGAGTTAAGGCTACCTCCAACACAGGGTTCTTTCAACATGAAACTCTGGCTGAACTCTACCTCCACGGTCTCACCTCAGTGCCTTCTTTGTCCTCCTTTGCTCAACTAGGATCGGCTAGACATAGAGTCAGCCTTCACTTCCAATAGCATGTCTTCTTGAATCAAGAATAGCTCTTGCGTCCAAACTCCTAACATACAACATAGGACTTCATGGAAAAATCCATCTGGAGAGGTACTTTTATCATGGCTGGACCGTGTTCCTCCATTTCGAATCCGAGAGGGTAAGTTTGAGTTTCTTTTCACCTTCATACGTCCTAGATTATCCATGTGATACAAGAAGATTGGATTTATGTAGTGGGTATTGTACATCATATATCATGCAAATTCCCTATTTTGTATGACAATTCAAGAGAAAATTAACTCTATTTTCTATTTGCTTCCATATTCGTGTCTCCCCTGCATGTGTGGCCAGAAGACCTCCATCGTCCAAGAAATCGCCATCATCCATAGGTGGATTGAGATTTTGGCCAGTCATCAATCCCGTAGAATTCAGCACAAAACCAGTGGATCTTCAACCAAATGAAATTCGGTCGGATCTCCATGCACAGAAACAGATGACCCTATCACTAAACCCGCGGTAAGATACGAAAATAATGAACATCTGCATAAGAGAATTCTTTTGGTTTTGTGTCTGTAACTACGAACACATCAATCTCATTGAATTGAATATAGTTTCGCATAAAATAACGATCTTGAAAAAGACTTAAACATGTCTGGCTCTCATTTATCGATTCTCCATTATCAATTCCTCATTGTTGAGTCCAAGATAGATTGCAATACAATCTAGCGACTTTCTCTTGCACACCTCTTTCCCATACATTGGTGGCTCCTTCACTGGATCACGCAATCCTTTCTTGCACGCCTCTTTCACCTTAACAACAACTAGGTGTTCAGGCGACTCTCACTTGCAGACAATACAACCCTCTCCTTGGTTCTTTTTTTCTTCATCTACCATGGAAAACTACCATGGTGTTACCAGGCCCTAAAAACTATAGGGCTATGATACCACTATTAAGATAAGGTTAAAAATATAGGCAAGAAAGTGAATAACTAAGAAGATCAATACCACAATTGTCCTCTAACAATATGACAGTTAGGGTAAGATAATGAGTTCTTTCCTGAAAAACCGTCGCTTCTTGACAACTAGTAATATGTCAAGCAAAATATTCAGAAAGCTTAAGATCCTTTCTGAACTCAAGATATTATATATAAATTCAATAATACCACAATTGTCCTCTAACAGTATGACTCTTAGGGTAATATAACGAAGTGAGATTAGAGATTTTTCAACATCCCCCTTAATCATAAATTTGTTCTTGGCTGAAAAACCGTCACTTCTTGACAACTAGTAATATGTCAAGAAAAATATTAAGAGGACTTAAGATCCTCTCTGAATAGAGAGTTCTTTCGGATTCATCGCATAGGTTTTTTGATTTTCGACATTTCGGACCAAACTAGTGTGGTCCATCATCAGGAAAGCGTTTGTGAAAAATTAGTCAAAATTGGATCCCTACCCTAGCCAATATGAATAATTCTAAATATTAATCTATAAACATTGTCCAGTTGGCTCTTTTTAAATAAAAATTAATAAACAAACAAATAATTAATTATTAAACAAATAATTAATTAATTAAACAAACAATTATAATTTCTAAAAATTTTATAATTCTTGATTTCATTTTCAATAAGTCACCTCCTTACAAAAACTTTTCAAGTATTTATATACCTGTTATATCCTTTTTTCCTTCATTTTTCACAAACGCTTTCCTGATACGTCGAAAATCAAAAAACATATGCGATGAATCTGAAAGAACTCTCTGATCAAAAAAATGGTCGCAAAAGTCTTAGAACATAAATCCTCTCTAAAATCAAAATATTATATTTAAATTCAATATTCTTCACAAGAAAAAGCTCAATAATAATAACTATTTCTATAAATAATAACTATTTCTATAAATCGGAAGAAATCCCATACTCTCCATCAAATTATTCATATTTACATTAATATTATTCTTATATCATTATTATTAGGACGTTAATAACATTTATTCATATTTACATTAATAATTATTATTAGGACATCAATAACATTGTTTTTATTATTTATATTTCATGTAAACTTTAACACATCAATAAGATTCAACATTGTACATAGCATTAATAACTAACTTGTAAAATATAACTTTTATATAATTTTTCTTACCACTATGTAGGGAAAACTAGCCCTCGATTAATTTTTTTTTTTTAATTTCTTATCATTGTAGTATACGAAATTTATTTATTTGCTCAAAATATTTCTAAGATATTTTTACATTTTTTTTTATTTATATTTGATTTGATTTTAATTCATTTTATTATTTTTGTTTTTTAAACAAAAATGTAAAAATAAAAGGTAGGGTTCTATTAAAAATGGAAACCAGACTCCAAGCATTGCTTAGATTAATTTAGAAACCATAAAAGTCACCAAGGTTATTCCCACTCTCTAACATGCATGTGTATATAAACTATAATTAAAGCTTATCCCACTTAGCAAGAGAGGAATTCTTCTATATAGAGATAAACAAAAAATGAACTTGCAATGTGGTTAAAAAAGCATAAAAATAAAAGAGACCCAAGCCTATCAACCTGGTTTCTTCTTCTCCTAGTGGGTGTAGCTTGTGGTAGGGTTTCTTTCTCACAGCCTCACTATCCCCTCGTCATGTTCATTATCAACTTTCGTGGGTAATTTGTACATACCTCGGTGACTTTGCTCCATTGGACTATTCTCTCAGCGCTCCCACTAATGGCCTCCCTGAGCAACTCAAAATATCTACTTGGTATCTCTTGGTTTTTTTGTAGGGCTTGACCTACAATGGATTTTACCATCCAGTAATTTTTGAGATGAAGAAAATATATTTTCCCTTGTTCTAGCATGGAACGGGTCTTTCACCCAGTGTCCATATTCAAAGATAATCTCTTTATCCTAGATGTCCTTCCAATGCAAACCCACAAAGTCTTCCAAGGCTTCTGTTGTTTCAATCTCGTCATCCAAGAAAAATATCTATAATCTTACCTCTGTATTCGTTGCCTCTCTTTTAGCTTGCGTGGACTAAATAGGGCCTTTTGACAATGAAGGTTCCTTTTCATTTAGGTCTATGAATCTTCCTTTCACCTTCCTTTTCCATAGTCGAGACATCATAGTGAGTTTACTAGCTATAATGTTGGACCATCTGGAACTACTAAAGATCTATGGGGGATTGGTTGACAAAGATAACATAACTCTGATGACGAGCAATTTTATCCCTCTCTTAATAATTTCTAGAATTTAATTGAAGTGAATTATAGACATAACCATCCACCATGTGCTTAGGATTAGTCACCATCATGAACCCACCAGTTTGAAATATTGTTATCTTTGTACTATCGATATCATATCTCTCCTAGACATGGAATCATTCCTTCCTTTGATTCATAATTGAACCCAAAGTACCTGCCTCGAGAGGAAGCCTCATCTTCCCATACATTACCATAATGAAAACCATTTCACAATGACCTTTGCACCCCCTCGAACTGAAGTTGTGCATGTCAAAAGGTAGGCATCGTACCCTTCTCCCTCCTATGCATGAAAGCATCAGTCTAACTATCCTCTCTGCATTCCTTGGGCATAGGATTCCCTTCATGTACTGTTATCACCGCATTAAGTGTTTGGACCTCTACTTCAACTGAATCCATCTCTCTACATCTCTCGATCTATACTCAAATACTGTCTGGAAGTGGGTACCCCTCCTTCTAGATATAATGTTGATCAAACAGAGAGACTCGCAAATTTTCCATATAGTCAGGCATGGAATTGGCCTTATGTCATGATATGTAATACTACAGAGAAATCCAAAGAACATTCAGAGAGAAATATAAAAATAACACATGAAATGAGTAAGCAAAATGAACCACTCATCTTGCTTAGTAGAATAGGAAGCCTTTATATAGGACATGATGAACATATAATGGTTTTGATCAAAATTGGACCAATTCTAACTAACCAACTTCTATAAAATGTCCTAATCCCTAAAAACTATCTTAGTAGACCAGTTCCTGGTCCTTGGGACTTATGGCCAACCTCCCAGGTAGAGATGTTATGCATTTGTCTTTTGTGGTGAAGTGCATTACATCTGGAAGGAGGTGCACCTTTGTTGTATCAAAATGTTGGTCTACCTTGAGATGCGTGCTCTCCTCCTTGGTGAGTGTGCCTTCCAGCTTGCCCAATTCCTCCTTGTTTAAGTTTGGAAGTGTCTTGACTTCCGTTAGAAAGTGTGGAAACTATCGAAACATGGCAGATTGTGATAGACATTTATCTTGGACTGGAATATGGACCTTGCAACCCAATAGAAAGAAAGTGTGTTGCAATGTGCAAGAAGTGGTGCTGCTTGTATCCAGCACTATGTCCTGAAGGAGAGGTTGTTGGAAATATGGAGCCAACTCATAGGGGTGTGAGATGGTGACCTCTTCTTCTAGGAGGGGAGGCTGATAACGTTTGAGACTATTCACATTTATCACATCGTGAATACCCAACTTTGGTGGAAATTCGAGGTGATAAGAATTGTCTCCAACTTGTTGCAGAATGATGTAAGGACCATAACATAGGGTTTTCAGCTTGTCATAACGTTGGGACTAAAAGCGTTGGTGCTCCATGTGAAACTAGACATTGTCACTAGGGAAAATGAGAGTGGATTCCTGTGCACATCATAACGAGCCTTATAATGTTGTTGGTAAGCTTGTAAAGCCACAGAAACTTGAGCTTGTTTATGAGCCAAGGTTTTCAAAAAGGATGAGGAAGAGGTTTGTTATTTTGTTTTTCGAAGAGTACCAGAAGGTTGGAGCTGTAAAGGAAACTCATAGGGGGTATTAGGTTGATACCGAAAGTAAGCTTCGAAAGGTGAAAAACCAATAGAAATATGAAATTCCCTATTATGTGTGGGACAATGTGGAGGCTGGCATCCCACCTTTTATATTTTGTAAAATGAATTCATAGGGAATGGACTAGGCTACGGTTAACAACTTTAGTTTTTCCATCTATATGTAGATGGAAAGAAGTGGAGTATTTGAGGTGACACCCCAAGAGATACCAAGAGTTTTCCAAAATGTTATGAGGAAACGTGAATCACAATAAGAGATAGTGTTGGAGGGGTGACCAAAATGAGTCCACACATGAGTAAAAAAGATATATGCAGTTTCAGCAGCAGTAATAGCCTTAGTGCAATAGATAAAAATGGCCATTTTGGAGAAGTGACACACAATCACCCAAATGGCATCATGATGTCGAAAGGTCATTAGAAGACTATCACTAAGGTCACTAGAAGACTATCACTATCACATCGTGATAGACTATCCGTTGGCCCAAGTGACACACTATCACAATCATTAGAAGATGCTGAGTAGTTTTAAATGTGCTGAAGTGCCCACCATAAGAGGAGGTGTGTGATTCACGAATGAGAACAAGGCGATCATCAGTAGTAGGAACACATAGATTTTCAAGATTATACAACCAACCATATTGAATCTGGTAATATAGGAAAGGGGTCTGGTTAATGACAGTAGGTTGTTGCAAGGTAGTCCAGATGGTACTAAATAAAGGGTCAGAGGCATATAGAGGATTATAATATTCATAATAAGGACAATAAACATAAAACATTTCAAGTATCTAAGGAGGGGGACAACTAAGAAGATCATCCATGCGATTAATGACCCCTTTATTCTATTTTATGACCATGTGGAACTGTTGTAGATAACAAAACCCACTTGAAGAGATGTTTTTCCTGGAGCTTAGACCAAGAATTATTAAAAATCAAAGGATGATGATCAATATGAAGAATGGTCTCCTTAGCCAATATATAGTGGGGCCATTTTCTTAAGGCTTAGTCAAAGCTATAAAATTACCTATCATAGGTACTGTAGTGTTGTTTGTCTTGAGCCAATGTCTCAAAATGATAAGCAATGGGAAGTCCTCCTTGTTTAAGAACTGCACCAATCGGATGTTGAGAGGCATCAGTCTCAATTTAAAAAGTTTGTTTAAGATCATGCAAATGAAGGACATGTGTTGAACAAAGGGCCTATTTAAGGCATTGGAACTAGTCCTGAGCCACCAAAGTCCAAAGAAATTTGGAATGATTGGCCAAATGATGAAGAAGCTTGGCCATCTAAGAGAAGTGAGGAATGAATTTCCTGTAAAAATTGATTCCACCAAGAAATATTTTAAGGTCCAATGTAGACTAAGGAGAAGACTATTATGCTAGAGCCTAAAATTTATAAGAATCAGGACAAGCACCTTCCTAATTGATGAAAAAACCTAAAAATGAGACAAACATATGGCCAAAGGAGGAATTTCATTCCTTGACCTGAAGACGATTGGTACGAAACAATTGAAGTATGTTGCGCATATGTTGTAAGTGTTCCTCCCAAGTCTTACTCAAGACTAGAGTTTCATCCAAACAGATGACCACAATGCTTCCCAACAATGGACAAAATATATCATTGATGAGCCTCTCGAATGTGTTAGGGGCATTGGTGAGGCCAAAAGTATTCACCATCCATTCATAGAGACCAAATCTAGTTTAAAAGTTGTTTTCCAAGTTTCAATAGTAGCCATACTCACTTGGTGATATCCCATCAACATATCCATATTTGTAAAATAATTTTCCCCTTTGAGTTGATCAAGAAAGTCTTTGATATGAAGGAGAGGATAACTATTTTTTATAGTAATCTTTTTGACAACGCGATAATTGGTGAATAAACGCCATTCACCACTCTCCTTTTTGAGAATAATTAAAGCATGAGAGGCGCAAGGAGAGCTACTAGATTGAATATGGTTACGAATGATAAGTTGTTGGAGTTGGCGTTCAATTTTCTCAACCTCACGGGGAGCCAAATTGCACTAAGGGGAATTAGGAAGAGAAACACAAGGAATGAGGTCGATAGTATTATCGATAGGGCACTCAGGTGGAAGGCCTTTTGGAGGGAAAAAACATAATAAAATTTAGAGAGAAAAAAAGACAAGTCACGTGCAATGGACTCAGGTGTTTGATATAGATTAATAGGGTACACCAAGAATAAGGAGAGGGATTTATTGATGCTTACCTAGTGGACAACAACTTGGAAAATGAGTAGAGGAGGATATTTCAGGGATGAATAGGTAAGAACATAAGCTTGACCATATTTTTTGAGGTGATAATTATGGGTGATAGCATGATAGATGGAATCATGTTGTTCCTGGTATGGGATTCCAAAAAGAAGATCCACACAATCCAACAGATACACATCACAAAGGACAAAATCACAGAAAGGGCTAATGGAAAAGTTGACTACACAACATTGTGTGACCATGAGACAAGCTCCATCCTTATCAACCCACCCTAATTGATAATGACATGTATGAGTAGTAGTGGGTAGGTTTAATCAGTTTACCAAATCTTGAGCTACTAAATTCTTCTAGCTACCATCATCAATAATGAGCTTAGCAAGAGACTACTTGATTTGGAAATTACAGGTGAAGAGATGGGAAACTGATGTAGCATTAGAATCAATAGCCATCAAAAGAAAATAGGGGTATGCATCCATGGGATTGTCTAAAGAGATTGTCTCAGAAGGGGGGGTTATTTAATATGTGGACTTAGGAGTATTAGAAAAAAGAGTTTTGGCACTAGACGAATTCTATAGGACACAACAATCGATGGTGTTATGGAAATACGAATTATGGAATATGAACGATTTAACATACTTAGGGGAAGAGGAATAATTTGGAGAGGATGGAATGGAGGAGAGGTGAGGATGAGACTAAGGGGATTTCAAGAAAGGGGTTAACTAATGCTCAAATTCTAAAGCACGGGAGAAAGAATTATCAAGAGAACTACTGTAAAAAATATCCACCTCCCTATGTAAAAAATTCAATATAAAAAAAAACTTTACTATGACTACCTCATTAAAGTCCTGAATATGAAGTTGGATGCAAAGCTTGGTGAATATTTCAATGTATTGTTGCACATAATAGCCTGAGAATTGGTGGAGCTACAACTAGGGAGCCAGAAGATTCTAACAATAGTCAAGAGGATAGAATATTCTATGAAGCACTTGACAGAGAGATTCCCAAGTGCCAATAGGAGGAGTATAAGATGAGGTAGATTCCTACAAAACCACAATGAGTTTGGTCCCAATGGGTAGAGTATCCCACCAGGCCTGGGAAATGCCTTCCATTTGTAAGCTAGCAATTTGAATCTTCTCCTTGTCAAATATGTTGTGATGAGTGTTGAAGTATGTATAGAGACTTCAAATCTAGGAATCCACAATGTCCCCATTGATTTTCCTAGATAACTTAGGAAGTTGGAAGTGTGCATCCAGTTGAAAATGATCTGGAGTCTAACACTACAATCTAATAATCTTATGAAGACCCAAAGCTAAATCTTGGATAGGGGAAGAGCTGACAGAAGAGGAATCATATTATGAAGTGTCCTTTCTTGGAGGCATGATATTAATAGAATAATTATGCTCATGTCCATATCATAAATATAGGCCACTGATTTAATTAGAGGAGGATGGGGAAAACACTAGATAACCTGTGGACTACAAACTGAGTGGAGAGGACGAGGGGGTTTCCCTGGCACACCTCTGAAAAAATTGACAGAAATGAGAGGAGGAGGGTATTTACCTAGGACACCTCTGGAAATATTCCCGATCTGAGAGGCAGTGGGGGTTTCCCTAGCGCACCTCTTGGGAGAGAGAGAGAGGAGGGTGAAAATAAACCCTAGTTCATTCCTTACCTCCAGAAAAAAAATATGTCAACCCTAGTGCATCCTAGGAATGGATATCGGTTTTCTTAGATCTACCACTGAAATATTTCAGTATTGGCACAGAAGCACCTTGGATCGGTGCTCTGATACCATTTGATCTATAATACTGCAGAGGAAGCCAAAGAACATTCATAGAGAAAGACAAAAACAACACAGGAAATGCGTAAGAAAAATGAACCATTCATCTTGTTCAGTAGAATAGGAAACCTTTATATAGGATAGGTTGAACATAAAATGGTTATAATCAAAAGTGGACCAATTCTAACTAACCAACAACTATAAAAGGTCCCAAAGCCTAACAACTATCTTAGTTGACCAGTTCTTGGTCCTTGGGACTTATGGCCAACCTCCCACATAGATATGTTCTTCATCTGGCCTTTGTGGTGAAGTGTAGTGCATCTAGAAGGAGGTACACCTTTGTGGTAGTGCCACACTTCTCTAACTCGATATGCATTCTCTCCTCCTTGGGAAGTGTGCCTTCTAGTCTGCTGATGTTGAACCAGTGCATGGATAATGACAACAATAGAATTTTCAATACAAGAGGTTTTTGAGGGACCATGACTCAAGTGCCAGTGACTTGAGACCATGTCTGGAGGAGCACATTCAATATTTTTCTCAAAGACGAGATGAGTAACTGAGAGTCTCCTTCCACCACTAGGGCTTGGAATCCTTCCTCATGAGCAATCAAAATATCTTGGAGAAGACCGGCCAGCTACGCAACCTTGTTAATTGTGGTCCCAAGGTTGGAGGCATACGAAAGATTCATATATCCCCTATGATCCCTTAAACTCCCCCACCACCCATAAATTTATTGAATTTCCTTTGTAAGCTTCATCAAAATTAATCTTAAGGAAATCCTCCTGGGGGGTACCAATTAGTCTTTGATTTTTTTCATGAAACGTTTTTGTTTTGGTTTGATTTTTATTCACAAAGGATCCAAAGCTCCATTTTTTTAAGATATTGACCTCATGATTTTCCAGCTATAAGTCTTGGGTTGTATAAGTATTTTATGCAATGGAATCCTACACATTGATTCTTATGATTTCCCAGAGTTGGAAGTCAGTAAGGGATTTTTTTTGAAAATTCACTTGTTTCTTTCTTTCCACACATTATAGATGAGAAATCCTAAGAATGTTTCCCAGGGCCTACTCTATTTAGGATATGGTTTGTAAATATGTTGTTTCTCCAAGGATCTGTTTTTTTTGGAATGTCTTGGCACAAGACGTGTATTCTTATGAACAATTATTTTCCTTTGTCCCAAAGGTGAGCAATGAACCTGTGAACTAAGTAGGTGGTACATGGTTTGCCCCCCTTCTGAATAGAGGATACACCTATATGGGACAATAAAACCTCCACGAAGAAGGTGATCCTAGGTCAAGATTTACCTACTAGCCACCAGGTAAAGGAAAGTTGAGATCTTGGGAAAAATGGTCAAATTCTATACCTTCCCCTAGATTGGGCGTAACTGGTCCTCATGCATTCCCATCAATGAAATGTAGCAGTCTTTCACATAGAAATTGTCATCCCATGTTTTTCCCCACCTGATAATGTTTCCTCCTTATCAAATTTATGATTGTCATTCCAACAGATCCTTCTAAATTATCCCTCTAATGTCCTTTGTCCACCTGATTAGACATTCCTCAAGAGGTTTCTAGGTTCTTTCATAGGGCTTTGTCCTTTCGTTCTTAATATTCAAATATTGATACACTTTTTACCAGCCTACCTATTCCATTTCATGTCTCATATCATGTAGCTCCTCCATGTTCCTCGATATGGAAGGTTGGTCCCAAGAACCATCCCCAAAAAGGAATGAGAAACCATCATGAACCTCCCAAAAACATTATTGTTGAACCAAAGTATGATTTCACCGGGCATTGTTCCAAGTTATCGACATCACCCTCACACCATATGTTCGAATCAGATCCTCCTAAGGGATCTGAGAGGCGTATTTATTTCTCGATAGCTTTTCCCATAGGGAATTTGGGTTTTTCACCCATGTCCACCTTAGTTTTTATTCCATGGCTTGACTTACCTCTTGAGGCTCCCTGATATTGATACCACCCCTTTCTTTAGGTTTACATAGGTTTTCCCAAGCCATGAGATCACATGTTTTTTCCTTTATTCCCCCCCACATAGGTGCATGTGTTGCAGATTCATGATCTTATTTAGAAACATTTTAGTGGAGGATAAGATTGAGAAGAGACACAAGGGAAGGGTTAAAATGATTTATTTAACCAATGAGATCCTCCCCAAAAGAGATAATAAGTGATGAGTCCAATTGTTAGTTTATCTTCCATTTTAGCTATGATGTATTCCCATGAAGTAGTATGGAGTGCCTTGGCTAGGAGGTTATCCCCAGAATATTTATATGGGAGGGAAGTTGGATGAAAACCGAGAAGGAGATCTAGGTTTCTCTTGAACGATAAGGAGTTGTTAATGAAAAAAAATTGGGATTTGTCTGGATTGATAAGGGTACCACATCCGTGATTGAAAAGCTAGATAATTGTGTTGAAGTCCTGAGATTCTTTGACTATAGATAAACCCATTAATAAAGTATCATCCATGAACTAAACATGGGATAGTGACTACTCTAAAAAATGCAATTTAATACCTTTAATTCACCCTACTCTTTTAGCTTGCATAAAATTATGTCCTATCCCTTTTGTCAGGATGATGTAAAGAAAAGGGGAGAGAGGGTTCCCTTATCTGAGCCTCCAGGAAGGGTTGAAGGTTATTTTTGGAGACACATTCACTAATATGGGGAATAAGGTCATCGAGAGTAGGCTTAGGATCCACTCTACCTAGTCCTTCTTGAATAAAAAAGATAACAACATATTTCATAAAAAAATCCAATCCACGTAGTCATAGGGTTTGGATATATCTAATTTCAAAATCATACCAACATTTTGTATGCCTTGAGGGAGAAGATAGTCTCATCATATACTACAATCCCATCCGATATTTTCCTTCCTTCAACAAACCTCCCTACTCCTAAGAGATGATATTAGGGAGGATAGGATTTAGGATAGGAGAAATTAATTTAGAAACAATTTTATAAATGAGATTATAGAGGGATATAGGTTGAAACTTTTCGACACAACTTTCCCATTTGATATTGGGTATCAAGGTGATAAAGGTGGAATTGAAGGCCTACACGGTGGACCTAGATATTTGGGATTCCCCCACCACTTCCCAAATATCCATACTAAGGATCAACCAACCAACCTGAAAGAAATCAATATTGAAGCCATTTGGGCCAAGGGATTTCCCAAAATCCATGTATATCACAATAGCTTCCACCTCCTCTAGGGATGTTGGCATCATTAAACTCTGATTTTCTTAAGTGGAAACCAACTGGGGGCATATCCTCTATGATTTTGTTGATAATTGTGTCTCTATTGTTATTTAGATCTGACAAGAGGTGCTTATAATAGTTCATTGATTCTTCCTTTATATCCTCCTAGTTTTCTTTGATGATTCCTTCTTCCGATTTGATGGATGTTATTTGGTTTTGAATTATTCTTTAAAGAAGGGAGTTGTGGAAAAATATGGAATTCCTATCCCATTCTTTGAGTGAGTGTATTTTTGACTTATATTTCCACAACATTTCCTCATATTTCTCTCATCAAAGAAGTTCTAGTCTTATTTCTTCCTCCCCAGAACTAATTTCCTTCTAATGGAGTCCCTAAATCACCTCGTTTTGGATCTTTCATCTCTAGTTTTGGTCTGATTTTACGTTCAAATAAATTTCCAAATACCTATTTGTTCCATTTATTGATACTTTGGTGAGCATGTTTAAGCCTTTGTTGGAACTGATACATCTTGGTTCCATAAATTTCCTTCTTCTCCCTCCACCATATTACTAGGTTTTGAAGGAAGTTAGGGTGATCTAGCCAACATTTCTTGAAACAAAAAGGTTTTTCTCCCTGATTTAGGATCTATTTCTATTCAAGAACTATAGGCCAATGGTCTGAACCAAAGTAAACAAGGAAATAAGTTGAAATGACCTTCTTTTATAGGAAACAAACTTTAGAAAACATGAATCGATCTAAACGAACTATTATGTTGTGATCCTTTCCTCTTTTGTTGTTCTAGGTGAATAAACCACTCCTCGCCAGGACATTTATTAGTATGAGATTCTCTATTAGAGCCAATAAATCTATACACTTTGGATCCAATGTTTTATTGCCTCTATTATTTTCTAGAGGATATTTGATTAGGTTGAAGTGATATAGATTTATAAATAGAATGAAACTAAATATAGATTTATAATAAAAACATAGAGATACAAAGAAACTTGACTTCTATTAATAAATGAAATGTGTTGAACTGTAAAAATGCAAGATGAAACATACTCGCTCAAATGGTCGTAGTTTATCTCTGAGAATAAATGTGATGGATATGACCACTCAACAAAGTGCATTACAATGAGTATGAAAGGACCTTTTATCATAAATTAGAAATTAGGAAACCATAAACATCCAAAAACCTAACCCTAGGAGAGGGAATGTCAAAAGGCTTGTGGGCCCCAATGGGTTAGTTGGCATGCCAACTTCCCGGGGTCGTTACTTTTACATAGGATCTTTGTTTGGCATGCTCAATAGCTTGTTGGAAAGGTCTATCTGAGAAGTCTACATTCTGGTTGACCCTTATATGACTTTCACTATGTTCTGGGTGCTTCTCTACCCAGAACAAATTCTTTAAGGCCTCAAAATGGCCCCGTAAGTTTAGGACCCGAAAAAGTGTAGAGAAATTGCCAAAATGGAAAACCATGTTTTGATCCAGTGGAGTAGGTGGGTGGCCACTGATACCTTCCTGCATCAATACTTCCCCCTTAGGTATGAATGGTCGCAATTGCCTTTAGTTCCCCCATTCAATGGGGAAAAAATTGTTTAACTTGGCCCCAGGCGAGCAACTTCCCTTGGTGTAGGAGTTTCCCTGCTTTGACAACCCAGTAAACGTGGATCCTATGTTGGAAAGTGTCCTTAACCTATGTGTCGATGATTTTATTAATGGTTTCCTATTCGATGTAGTTAGGGTTGAGCTATGTTAGTTTCAAGTTCTTTGTTACCTCTGATGTGTCGAATAATGGTGGAAAGTATGGTCAAAGGAGGACCACATTGAACACTGGGTGAAATCCAAGGAAGGGGGAATACTTAGCTCAAAATGATTGTCACCCACAACCTTGGTTATGGTGTAAGCACCATAACAAAGTGGAAAATTCTTCTGATCGAATAATTTAAGGCTCTCCTTTTGTAAATGCAACCAAACATTTTCACCCTCCTGAAACTTGTGTGGCACTCAGTGTTGATCGTGTCAGTTATTGTACCTAACGTTGACTTTTTACAAAATATCATGAATTTGTTGGTGTATGTGTTGAATCTGTTCAATAAACCTTTTGGATTTGTTTGCATCAGATTGAACATGAGAATATTCTTCCTGTGTATTCATAAGGGGCAATGCCACATCAATGAGACCCAATGGTTGAAATCCTAGCCCCACCTCAAAGGGGATGTTGTCTGTCGATCTATGGAGAGCTCTGTTATAGATATGATGAACATAGAGAAATCCCTCATTCCATCTTCATCGATGCTTGGATTTGTACATGCACAAGATATGCATGATCATCCTATTGACAAATTTTGTCTAGCCATCAATTTAGGGGTGGAAGGGAAAGAATTTGGTAAGATTAGTGTCCAAAAGTGACAAGAGGATCGACCAAAATGTTCTTAGGTACATGTTTTCCTAATATGAGATGATGGTTTGCAGTATCCCAAAATGTACCCAGACTCATTCGAAGAAAATTGATCAACCTCCACAAAAACAAAGTCATTTTCCTGATTGTTTAAAGTAAGGCGATCCATTTAGTACATCAATATGGATTCCCAAGGCTTATTGGGAGTAGGGGGGTGTACAAGCCTTTCTTCTTAATTTTTGGTTTGGAAATAACAAAAAAAGTGAAAGACCGAATGAACTTCTCAACTGCTTGTTGAATTTTCATCCAATTGAAATACTTTTGCATCACTTCCATTATATTTTCCATGCCAAAGTGTCCTTCCATCCAACTATAGTGAGCTTCCAAAATCATGTTTTCTTGCTCGCTTGAAGGAACACAAATATGGATCAGATGACATAATATTTTGTTCTAAATATGAAAGTTAGTGACCGACGTGCCTATGCCCATCATCTGTTAAGTGGTATCGAATTCATAATCACTCTTACTGAGTTGGGGCCACCCTGAAGCCTTATGTCCATAGGACTGGAGTGCCATGGTTAATGTTGGAACTAGGGGATGACTAGCGTATTCAACAAAACGATTGTTGCTCCTTTCATTATATTTTATGTTGATATGATAATACTACAAGTATGTGGACCTCTTTTGATGGCAGTCATTTTTCATATTTCCTTTTGGATGCATGAATTACAGAGGCTTGTGAACAGTGTGGATGATTGTCCCCTTCTCAAGAATGTAATGATTCCATTTGCGGTAGGTGTGTACAATGGAATACATTTATTTTTCATAAGTGGGGAACTTAGGGACTTCATATGATATTTTCTAACTATGATAGGACACTGGATGACCGTGTTGAGTGAGAAATGTGCCCATAGAATAATTGGAAGCATGTATTTCAATCTCAAAAGGTTGTTGCAGATCAAGTAATGAGAGAATCGGGTTTGAGAACAAGCGATGTTTCATGTCATTGAATGATTTTTTTTAAAATACCCCTACATGAATTTTTATTTAGTACCACACCTGGTCACCTGGTTGAGGGTCGATGCAATATGGGAGAATCTTGACATGAACCTGCAATAAAAATTGGCAAGTCCTAAGAAACTTTGAAGCTCAGTTAGCATGGTTAGGGATGGCTAGTCATGAATGAATATATATTGGTTGAATCCACGTGCACACCATGCTCATCAACAATGTAACCTAGGTATTGGACCATGTTGATGTAGAAGGAGCATTTTTCCAAGTTATCATATATCTTTTCTTACTGTAGAGTGTGAAGGACATGTTGAATATGCTGCAAGTGTTTTTCCCAACTCTTGTTGAAGATGAGGATATCATCCGGATATACCACAAAATATAATTGGTGAAAGGATGCAAGATATTGTCCATCAACCCATCAAAGTTGTTGTGGTGTTCATCAAACCAAAGCGCATGACCAACCATTGAAAAAGACCCTCTCTCGATTTGAGAGAAGTCTTCCATACATCAATATGTTCTATTGGGACATGGTGTTAGCCAGACTTCAAGTTAATATTACTGAAGTACTTGGATCTGTTGAGGTTTCCAAGAAGGTAATTAATTCGGGTAACTGGGTACCAGTTCCTAACTATGATTTTGTTTAGGGTCTTGTGATCAATGAAAAGTTTCCAGGTCTATATCTATTCTACACAAGTATAATTGGGCTTCAATAGGGTGACTATATTGGTCATATGTGCCAATTTTCGAGCATCTCTTGGATCTAGATATTTATTTATTCATTCTCCATAAGCGAGCAATGATAGAATTTCCCATTGGGTAGAGGTGCACCAGGGGTCATATCGATTGAATGCTTGACCTAATAGTGAAAAGGTACCCTAGTGGGTGAGGATAATGTGTATTTGTATTCCTACATGAACTTGTACACCTTCTTCATCTACGTGGAGAGGTCTTATTCGTAGGCCATGGATGTGACCACAATCATCTGTTCACTTTGAAAGAGATTAATAAAGAAGACAAATTTATCGGTCTGGGAGGTGAACTTCCTAAATTTCTTAATGAAGATCAAATAAATGGAGGTAGGAATACCTACCTCATGTATCATGTACAATTGTCTTCCCAAAGTAATAATAACACTACAAGGTCTAGACTCATATACAATATGATGTTTCCACAAGTAAGGTTGGTCTAAAACAACATCACAAAATTCAAGGGGGGAAATTTCACACAATACCTCATTATTGAAGGGCTTGATTCCATAGGGAAGAGGACATTGTTGGATGGTGTGAAGATATCTCCCTTGGAGGAGCAACCCAATGGTGTAAGGTTGCATATCTGGTGTTTTTGACAGGTCCAACCTATTGGGGACCTCTATTGAGATGAGGTCCTTTTGACATATACTATCGAAAATAAAGTGTAGAAGAGCAGACTTCACCCAAATATGCGAGTGGAAATGGAACTCACTTTCCTTCGATTCTTCGGGTTCACTCGGATGGAGCTTGGTGGTAGCGACGATGGCACTTCATTTTTCATCAATGATCCACTTCCCATTTTATGGATGGGATTCTTAGATGGAACCCAAATCTAACTCTGAGGATTTCAAATCAACCACCAACGACTGCTTTGAGTGACATTCATCAGTGTTATGCCAGGGAATTTTATGGAACTGCAACCACTTTCCAGTGTCTTTCTTCATATTCCCAATGCCATTATTTGTTGGTGGCTTGAATTGGTTTTCCTGTGGTTATCCATCCTTGATCTTTCCTTTGTTCTATAGTTTGGGGCTGCCTTTTCCCCACTTTTTCTATGAGAAATTCAAATATGCAAACTCCCACTTATTCTATTTAAATTTTTTCTCGATTTTAATGGCATATCAATAAGCCACATTGAGTGACGAGATGTCTAGAAACTCCATTTTTGTCTATATATATGGATCCATACTATTGTGGTACTTGAGAAATAGGCTTCGTTCAGATTATTTGATACCAAGATTGGTGCACAAATTATGGAATCCATTTCTTAACTATGGAATTGTTTGGTCCCTTTCCTCTTGTAGTGTGGTCCATTTTGTATACTAGTCATCATAGCTTCCAAACAGGTAATACCATTCCTTAATATCATTCCTGAAATAACCCCAAATGGTTATGACTGAAAACACTGTAGATTCCTTTGTGGCATATTTATCATAGAAAGTATCCCACCAATCCTTGAAATAGGGGACAAACTTAAGGAGCACAAATGTGATATTTTCTTTATCGGAAAAGTTATGAATAAAAAATACTCTTCGAGTAGATTCAACCATTTATCTAGTGAATCTACATCTGTCTGACCTTCAAATATAAGGATATCAAAACTAACTTGCACCTTGAATGGGGAGGTTCCTCTAAATTGGTCACTTGATGAATATGTGCCAACTATTGGTAATGTCGAAGGATCTAGGAAAAAATATCAATTGTTTCTTTCCTTTGTCACTCAAGGGCTTCCTCGAGAAAAGGTTTAATGGGATATCCTAATCCATCGTCTCTATTTTATTCCTCCATGAGAGGCCATCGGGGTTGGCGATGATGGTCCTACAAAGGCTCAAATAGTTCAATTCCCAAATCCTTATACCCTAATCTTGTTGGGGACCTGTACATAGAAGTAGATCAAGAGAAGACTACTATGATAACACTAATTTAGATCATTCCTCTCATTTCTATGTTTCTTCCTTTTGAACCTTTGGATTATCTGTGGTCGATGGTTCACTTAGATCCCCCTCTAGGAATTGGAAGCTATTGTATGTGTTTTGATCTTAGTTCATAATTGGTTTTTTAGTCATGAACCTCCAAGCCTTTCTTTTTCTTGGGATTTTTTATAATCTCTCCCAATTTGTCTCCTCTTTAGATTTATTAGTTGGATTAATAGAATTTAGGGGGTGGTACCTAAATATATGGCCATGGACATGGAATTTTCTACATCTAAAAGGAATGTGCTCAAAGTCTAGGGATTGAGTCCATTCCTCGTTCTGGTATGACACTACGATTGAATCTAGAAGGGATCCTGCAACATGCATATAAACACATACTCTAGCATCAGAGATAAACCTCATAGTTTTTATAACTTTTGAAATGTTGATGAAGGATCCTAAAGTATTCTTAATTCCTTCAAGGTCCTCAGCCTCCAAGAACTCCATAGGGAGTGAGTACATTGAGATTCATATAGGAGTCACTATGAAATATTATTTCTCAGGGGAAAACCTCTCTATATAATGTCTCATGTGCAGCCCCACCGAACTTAAAAAATAATGTTTCTCTTCAAATACTTTGTCTCGGTGCTCGGTCTCTGAGAATACAACTGTGAAAAAACCTTTTGATCTTAGTTGTAAGTATATTTAGCCCTTCACTTTGGACCCAGACTTTATCTAGATCTGCAAGGCCTTCTCTGAGGGCCAATTTCCCATAAATTTTTCTATGAGGGTATGATATTTCATCCATTGAATGTATTTTCCAATGTTGATTGATGTGACCTTGTACCTGGGATTCTCACTTTCCTTAGCCAGACAACCATTTTGCAGTCGATTTTTTTTTATGTCCCGACTTGCCCCTTCTTTTTCCTTTCCTGGGGCTATATTTGTCCTTTTTTTACCACACCCATTTCTACATCTTCTTCCCTTCTTTTGGGAGAGCCTTTGACAATGCCCTTGAAATATTTTTTAGATGATCCTTGCAGACCATCCTCATAATCCGAGATTGTCTTGGGGTATGCCTTCCCTACAACAAGGATACCTAATCTAATATAACATTTTCGAATAATCCCCCTAACAGAGAGCCTTGATCCCTGATCCAAGTGGATATCGGTGGCCACCCACTTCTTCCAACTAGCTCACATACAATTTTCATCTAGGGATCAAGTTTTTTCTAGATTTTTGGGTCCTAAACTTCTAGGTCCATTTTGAGGCCCTAGAAAATGTTTTTTGGGCTCGCCATAGTCACTCTATAAATAGAGTTAGAGTGTGAGGGAAAAATGTGTACTCCTCTGATAGACCTTTCCAACAGGCTATCGTGCACCCAAAACGAAGATCGTATGCAAAAGTTATGACCCTGAGAAGTTGATGTACCAACTTATTGTTAGAATATAATGAATGTGCTCATTTTACCATTGACAATATCTCTATTTTCACCCAACCATAGGCCGAAGCGAGCCTCTGAGCACCTTAACCTTTATAGAAAATCACTCTGAAAGCAAACCCTAGGCTAGATAGCCAAACCAAGGGTAGCGTACCTTTCCCCAAGGATAGCACACTAATAAGAGCTGATTAGATGGTACAAACCCTAACCAAGAGATAGTACAAGATAAACATGATCTGCTAGTTGCAGCAACTGTAATGGCAACTCTCCTCAAACCTGCGCACAAAACTAGGCACTGCAGTGTACACAAGAGTTGCTCTGCAATTCTAAGAATGCATGTCAGAATGAGAACTGGCCTCCTGTATTTATACTAATTATGGCTAACTGCTTGGGCCGAATTCTCATTATGGGTATCTGTCTGTTTAGTATATTATTATTTCTTATGGCCGACATCTTCTCATGGATGCTAATAACCTAATATAAATTATCTTCTTGAGTTGACAAGTCTTCTAGGGTTATTAGCCAACTCATTAGGGTTTCTTCTTCCTTCCCAGAGTATTCTATCCTCATCAAGTTTACACGTGGAGGTAAATACCTCCCACATCTACCATAATATCAACACTCCCTCCTATATAGGGAGGTATTACAGGTAATGGTCTTCACCAGAAAAACATACAATTCACCCGGTAGCATCAACATAGTTGTATAGACTAGATGATGACTAGATCATGAGCACCATCATCATCATCAGTGTCATCAACTACATCATATCTCGAAACCATACTCTATCTGAGTAATCAGGCATGATTCTCACTCCACAAAGTGATACCAGAGCCATTCTTCTAATCTAGAAGAGTAAATTCTCTAAACCATTTTCCATCTAGGAAATCTCTGTCCTTTGATTATCCATCTAACTGATAATCATTTCCAATACTCTTGATATTATTCAAGGAAATTGAAAAAAAATAGAATACAATTGTGTTTATCCATAGTATTACATAACTACAATCCAGTGGTACACTACCACACCATGTAACACACAAGTACTTGATCAACAACAGTCACGAACAATGGAACACATCCACCACATTAGTATACATCTACTGTCATAAAATCTTCATAACATTCATATGATATCAACCTACATAGAAATAATGTTATGATATAAATTGAATCACCTGGGCCAATATTTCACTCACATCTGTGATATCTGAAAGAATATTTTCCCTCAGAGTAAAACAATGAGATATCTGTACTATTCTTCTCAAGCAAGGAAGAATAAACGTCATGTCTTCTGAATGTGGACCATTCCACACCCTGGGCCATTCTTCCTACACTAATCAAAGTGTATCCTAGAGAGAATGTATAAACCCTAAGGAATGCCTGTCCCTGATTGTTGAGCATGGACCATTCCCCGCCCTGGGCCATTCCTCCTACACTAAACAAAGTGCACCATGGAGAGAATGTATAAACCCTAAGGAATGACTGTCTAGACCATTTCCTCTATTAACCACGAGGAAAATACTGTCTTGTACCAACCTCCAAAATGGACCATTCCTCATGTTAACCACAATGAGAAATTGTTGTCCGATGAGGCAGGCCAGTCTTTTGACTAACCCTCAAGAAGAGAGACTTCCCTAGACTACTCCCCATGTTAACCATAATGGAAATTCGTTGTCTATGATACATCAACAATATAGACCATTTCCCATGTTAAGCACAATGACAAATCATTGTTCGTCAGAAATCTCAATCCACTTTCTGAATTGTAAAGGAAATTGCTCATCCTAGACCATTTTTCGAACTGAAAAAATCACTGTCCATAAGTCAATACATATCAGTGCTCCCTCCCAACCCGGAAGTCATCTCTTCCTTTTTCAATAAGGAAGTCATCTCCACAATCTCCATCTTGAGTACACAAAATCTTTTATCTTAGACAAAAGATTTTATCAAAATGTCTTCTTATCTGCTCATCTGTGGAGATATGTATTGGAGAACCACTTTCTCCTTTCTAAACTTCATCATGGATAATGTAATTCTTGATTTCAAATGTACTTTGGTTTATAACACTGGTCTTATTTGATAGCTTCATGTAGCTCTGATCAATAAAGTATATCATCGTTGGAAAACTGGAACATATCCATGTGGCAATTCTTCTGTCATCATGATATCTTATCCTTTGAGTAATCATCTTGATACAATATCTCTGTTATAGAAAATCTTCAGCATGCTTCTGCTGTGCATTGGAGGTTCTCCACCAAGTTGTCTTCTTCCATATGCATACAAGGGTCTCTTTCTAGTATACCTCAAATCCTTTATGTTTCTCTTCATATTCTCTTTGTTCAATTGCTCTGGAGAACATTCTTTGCATTCATATGATGTAGAACTCCAACCCATGATATTGCAGATGATATAAAGACTCATGTAGAGGTATGTCTGGTTTACTAGAACAAGTAATCGTCATAGTATTCTCCCTCCATCTGGGAGAACCTCTAGTCTTCGATATCGCAATGCTTTCATTCATAAGTATTTCATACACTGTTCTTCATCACAACTTGTAGTTCCTTTGCTTGATTGCTTTTAGTGAGTTCATATCAGGCTGGTAATCTTGTGATATAATGACTGGTTGTTCTGGATTCTCTTGTTTCTTGGAATCTTCATGTTCTTCCTCATGTTTTTCCTTTAGCTGTTGGGTCCATGCAGTTTCTTATAGATTCCATGCCCTAAATATTTCACTTCTTTCTTTTATCATAGGATCACGGATCTAGATGGACAACCAGGGATACTTTAAGTCTTTTCTTCGAAGAGGTCTTCTTCTGTGGTTGAACTGAACACATACTGTCTTTTATGGCTACTACCATACTTCATCATTTTTAATGGATCATAGGATTAGCTCCCTCCTAATCCTTGCTTCATGTATGAGTGCATATAATTAGCTCCCTCCATCTAACGGAGTCCATGCTTCCGTTTGCATCCTTATTGTCTTCTACAATATATAATTGACTCTCTCTGTCTAACAGATTCCACGCTTTCGTCTTGTTGTCTTATACAAAGCGTTATAAGTCTTTCTGTGAATTATTTCTGTCTTTTCTTCTTCTAAGTCTCTTCATGATTGATTTGGCATATTTCATCCTTTCATGTTTATTATCTAATGATATCAATCCTTATCTTGTTGTTCTTCCATAGGTATAGTTCTTCTTGAAATGAATTATCTTCCAGGAGATAGATATACAAGATATGTACAGAGACGATGCAAACAAGATATGTACAAGAAATAAGAAGAGTATTGTTACCTTCAAAAGAAGAAGTTTCTTTCATCCTTCTTAGTCTTCTTTGTAGGTTCCTTTTCTTCGACAACTGATGCTTCATGTTTATCCTTCCTTTTCTTTAGCTCAGGACAATGATTCTTGTAGTGACCATACTTTTGACAGTTGAAGCATTGTATTTCTGAAATGTTTTTCTCTTGATTTGGCTTCCTCCTTGAGCCAAACTTCCTTTTGTTCCTAAAATTCTTGAATCTTGTTTTGAAGGATTGATCATTGTACCTCTTTTGGGGTTTCATTAATCCTTGATTCTTCTTGAGCACAACAAGTCCAAAGTTCTTCAAATGTCGGATTCTCCTTTCTTGTGTTCATGCTTGCAGCAAATGCATCCCACGTCTTGGGAAGACCATTGAGTACTATGTTTACCTATTCTTTCTCTGAGATGATCTCTTCAATAGCTTGTAGTTGATCTATTAACTAATATATTCTCACAAAATATGATGTTATGTTGTCCTCATCATTCATCTTCATGTCACGAAGCTCATTCTTCAGACTCATAACTTGTCCAATGTTTTTGATCGAGAAGAGATTTGTTAGGGAATTGTACATCTTCTTCGATGAGTCAAGATGGGAGATGTAGGGTATCAAGTGGTATTTTATATACTCCACTATGATACTCATAGAATTTATGTCACCGTCTTTGAACTTCTCCATAATTGCAACGTTCTGTGGTTCCTTCTCTTTTCCTTCTTCGAACACTGGTTCCAGGATCTTTCCTTTCACGATATCCAACACTTTATTCTTGGCAAGGATGAGGTCAATCCTTGTATTCCATGATCTGAATTTAGAGGCTCCATCTAAATTGTTCTTTGAATTCATAGAATAAGTCATGGCTTCTTTGACTTGGTCAACCCTAGATTTGACCAGAAACTCAAACTTGATGTCTTGACTTGTTGAGAGTATCAAGAGATGCGCTAGGCTAGGGTGCATTGATATGTCGGTAAATTATGTCAATCCCTTCACATAAGGTTCCTCAATGAGAGGATTAGGGTTTTTGCAACTGCTCGTGCTAGTAACCCTAGCGGTAGTGTCTTGGAATTTGCTTCTGCTAGTAACCCTAGTGGAAACTCCTCAGCGAGTTCAATATCCCAGCAGCTATGTTTCCTTCCAGCATTTAGACTGAATGAAGGAGGTGTGGGCCGATAACCTGTTAGAATATAATGGATGTGCTCATTTTACCATTAGGGTTTCTTCTTTCTTCCCAAAGTATTCTATCCTCGTCAGGTTTACACGTGGAGGTAAATGCCTCCCGTAGTTACCATAATATCAACAGTTACCCCATTGGGGCCCACATGACTTTTGGCGCTTCATCTCCTAGCGTTAGGTTTTTTCTATGTATAGGGTTTTCAGATTACTTCTTAATTCTAAAAATTCGTAGAGGTGTCATTGTAATGTGCTAAGGTAAATTCTCATAGCTGCCACATCTCTTCTCATAGATTAGCTACCACCATTTGAGCAACATTGTTTCATTCTTCATTTTACAGTTTCAACATATTTTTTTATTTAATAGAAGTTAAGTTTCACTCTATCTTTGTTTGTGTTCATTGTATCTTCATGTTAATGTTATATATTTTTGTTTCATTTCATTCATCTGTCTCGTGAGGGCTTCCTCGAGCAGCAATTTGAAGGGATCTTCTACCCCATCGTCTCTCTCTTCCTCCCCCATGGGTGGCTGTCAGGTTCGGTGAGGAAAATCTTACAAAAGATCAATTGGTTCGAGTCCCAAATACTTATACCATCACCTCATTGGGGAAATTTACAAAGAAACAAATGAAGATAAAACCGCTTTCATACCACTGATCTAGATTTATGAGTGGAGCAAAATGAAACAAAATCTATAACATTAACACAGAGATACAATAAACAATAACAAAGATACAGTCAAACCTAACTTCTATTCATTAAAGAAACATACTGAAACTATAAAATTCACAATGAAACATTGTTGCTACAATGAAGCCTTCGGGCCTTTTTAGCATCAAGAACGTAACATACCCCATAATCTACTTAAAAAAAAAAATTGAAACCCTTTGTTGTTGTTTTATTTGAACTTGTTCTCGTTGACGACAGGGTTGAAAAAAAATATGACAATTATAAAGTTGTTTAACTATCTTTGATCAGTAGTTTAAGTAATTCCATGGATATGGGGAAATATCCCTTTGTTTACCTTTGTAACAATGTCTATCATTCTCATTTAAAAAAATCAACTAGATAGGATATAGGAAATACCTCAAGTAGACAAAACTCTCAAGAAGATATGTTTTTTTTCTTAGATAGTTCAACTTAATGCAATTTGTTCTTTTTTAAAGAAAAATTTGTAAATTTGTCTGGTTAAAAAATATTATTTATTTCAACATAAATAGGTCAATTTTTATCGTCCCTATTGTATGGTAAACTCCAGTGTCCCACCTTTGAATTTTCTTTCCAGAATAAAATTCTCGTATTATATTTTTAAAATATTATAATAGTTATTGAGGTTTTTCCATGCCTTTAACGTTACCCTTATTTAAATGAAATTTCATATTCAATGTCATTCAGAGTGATAGTTTGTATATATTTTCTTACTTCAATTCTACACTACTCTTGGATCAATGTCTTTTACTTGGTTTCCTTCAATCTCAGATTCTCTGATTAAAGAGTTATTTTAACACAAAAATTATGTTCTTCTTGTATTTTACTGGTTTATCTTACTAAAATAATATTATTATTGGAATAGTTATTAGAACTAATGATGGGTCTCTTTTGAATCTGTGGGGAACCCATCAGTTCTCTCTGAACATCCTTCTCCTTCTCCTTCCTCCCTTCAAAGATTCCTATAGGGAACAATCATCTTACTTTCCATTCAAAAACAAGGTCGTGGTAATTATGTCCTCGATTTTGATTCGTTTCTTGACAGAAAAACCCAGATCGAGTCTTTAACCGAAGATAAGTATTGATTTCCTCGTTTACTTGTTACCTTTCTTTTATTTATATAATTTCTTGTGTCAACTTTTATATAAATATTAATAAATTTATTCTTTATTTATGTATTACAGGCTAGAAGACTCACAATTATGGATTCTCCACCAATTAACATCCTCTAAAAGGTACTCGAGTTCTAGTTGAGGGTTTCGTTCCATGGTTCAGACTTGTAAATAAAATTTTCCCATATCTTTATGGATAATATCATTAGAGGAATTTAAAAATGTTTTTCCTTAGTAAAACATCCCATGAGGTTATTCATTTTGTCTATCTTCTTGTAAGATACTATTATTAAATTCATTTAAAATTTCTGAAGTTTATAAATCCATACTCCACACTCTTCTATTCAAACTTTTGATTATTCTAGTATACTGTTTTGTAGCTATATGAAAATCAATAAGTTTAAAATGAACCAAACTATATAGAATATATTCTATAGCTATAAGCAATTCATTATGCCCACATAAGTGAAGAGTAATCAAATAAAAATACATATATGTAACAATTATGTTGGAAACAAATGGAAGAACCACATTCCACCCAATCGTAGATGTAGAACAACCACAATTACTTTTCTTGATCACCCCCTAACTTGAGCATGACTCCATAAGGGAAAATTGAGCTTTACTCTTTAGCCATTGTCTTTTTGTACAGTGCAAAAATCATTTGTCTCACAACACTTATGATCATAACAACAAATAGACATCTCCACAACATACTAAGAAGCATCATGCCTCACACATATGTTGTATATATTCCATTTTCCAATGCCTAGAACTTTTCCATCTGTTTCCCTCTTTGGGAAATTTCCATCTTTACAAAACCCTGATTTTTAGGGGCTTCCAGTGAAAAAACTCAACTTCTGACACTTGGAAAAATCAGCTCTGAGTTAACTCAAACATGTTCCCCACTTATGGATTCATAGTTAGCTACTTTTAAGATGTCTTTTCCACTTGTTTTCCAACATTTAATTTATTAAAAAACATATCTCATACATGTGTCCATCAAAAGAGGACAGTTGGAAGGTCAAAGTCTTTCCCAAGAGTCACAAAAATAATAATTACACGCCTTCACAATTTCAAATCTGAATTTCCATAAATGGATTTTTTTTTTAAACAATGACATTAAAATTTAATGTTTTAATATTTCAGGATGTTACATCCTCCCCCCCTTAAGTATAACATTGTCCTCAATGTTAATATTCTCCTCAATCCATCACTTGGAAAAAATTTGGATAAGATTTCATCATTTCTTCTTCTAACTCCCAAGTAGCCTCCTCAGGACTAAAGTGCTTCCATTTCACTTTTACCTTGGCGATGGCTCTATTTCAAACATACTATTTCTTTCCTATCCACAATGCATAGAGATTCCACTTGGAACTCGCCTTCTGGTTCCACTTGCACCATGTTCCAATCAATGATGTGAGTATGATCTTGACTATATCATTTTAATAATGAAACATGAAAAACATTATGAACTTTTAAATTTGCAGGGAGAGCTAGTTGGTATTCCATTGGTCAGATTTGAGTTAAGACCTCGAATGGACCAGAAACGCTTGGCACAAACTTGGAACAACTTCATAGTTTTAGGGAGCCCCTGCTTGATTTGACTTTAATGTATACATGTTCTCTGACATTAAATTCTTGATGTCATTTTTTCAGATATGGATAGCGTTTTTGTTTGTCTTGCGCCACTTTTAAATTATGTTGTACCCTTTTAACCATTTGTTCCATTTCTTCGATAATTTCAGATCCAACCATAATTTTGTCAACCGGATTATCCCAACTAATCGGGGTCATACATTTCCTTCCATATAAAACTTCGAAGGGACTCATACTTTTCAATGTTCGATACCCATTATTCTAAATAAATTTGACTAAGCGTTGATGTTTTTCCCACTTAGTCGGCTTTGTTCTTACATACATTCATAACATATCTTAGTTGATATGACTTTTACGTTCATTTTTCCCATCCGTTCACGGATGGTAACTTATACTGAAATTAAAATTAGTACCCAAAAATGCAAACAATTCCTTCCAAAATTTTGAGGTAAATTTAACGTCTCTATCAAAAATCACCATCTTAGGAACCCCATGGAGTCTAAATATGTCTTTCATAAAAAATTTAGAAATACTAATTGCATTATAAGTAGATTTCATGGGTATAAAGTGTGAAGACTTTTTTAACTTGTCAATTTCTACCATAATCGAATCATTTTGTCTTTGAGTCTCAGGAAAACCTGTAATGAAGTCCATTGAAATAATTTGCCATTTCCATAATGGTATAGGTAGAGGTTGTAACATACCTTTTGGATGGTGATGTTCAAATTTTAGCTATTGACAATCTAAGCATTTAGATAAGTATTTAGTTGTTTCTGATTTCATATTAGGCCAATACATTTGTTTTCTTACAGTTGTTATCATTTTATGGTATCCTGGATGACTATATTAGAGATTTTTGTGCAGCTCCTTCAGGATCATCATATTCAATTCAACAAAATTAGGTACATGCAACCTGTTTTTCAACCTTGACAACTCATTTTTATCGATATTGAAATATGTCTTGTGAAACTTTCCCTCATTTTTCTGCAATTCATTTGTTGTTTTGATGTATTATTCATCATTTTTGCTTGCAGATATAATTATGTCCTCAATATTGTTTTTTCTTTGCTAATAGTAACTTGATATAACTCATTATTTCTCCGACTTAGTGCACCTAAAACATTAAATTGCTTTCATTTGATGTGTCATACTTCGAAATCAAAATCACATAGAAAAGATAACAACCTCACCTATCTTGCATTGAGATCTTGTTGACTAAATAAGTGTTTCCCACCACTGTTATCTGTTAGCAATAGAAATTTTCTTCCCATTAAATAATGTTGCCACATTTTTAATGCATGAATTACAACTGGGTAAAATCATGAAGATGGGTTACACTTTTGCTTGTTTTATGAGAAAAAAAACTGTATTTTCACAAGTTCTTTAACTTCCAGCATACAATAGTATTTTTTTTATTTAGAATTTCACTTTCTTGTAAAAACAAAACTTGTGAAGAATTTTGTTAGCTTTCCAATGACTATTTTTTAATTTTTTTTATCACGATTTGATATGTCAATTTGACAGTTGTTTAACAGTATGTTCCTTAAACATGAAAGGGATGATAATGAGTAACTTTTTTCTACAACAATGTATCTATTATTAAACTTATGTTTTTAAGAAACGAAATATACTGGAACAATCTATAGAGACTCTATTTTATTATGACTATAATTTTGAATCTAAGGGATGAATATTATAATTTCTAGAATTTTTTTAAGTTGACCAAACTGAAAATGTCACATATTTTAAACACATGTTTTTTTACACCTTGTATCTATCTTAATTTTTAATTAAAACTAAAATCTAAATATACCCTTTTGAAAAGAACAGTTTAAGGATTATGAATATATTTTTTTCTAAATTTTTCACTATATATTTTTAGAGATACGGATATTTCATTTCACCAAATCATAATGCCTGCTAAAAATATTATGCAATGAGTTTTTAAATAAATTAAATAAAATTAGATAAAAAAAAAAGAAAATGAAAATAAATTATAGGAATTGAAAGTAGATTCAATTTTGGAAATATTGGTGTCATTTTCGAAACCAAATTCTCAGTATTTGCAGGAGTACACAACCTCTGAAGTTCAGGTAAGCTTGGGGCAATTCTTTGGTTTCTGTTTTCAGTCCCAATTTCATGTTTTCGACCGAAATAATCTTTCGGCCGAAACCTAGATTTTAACAGAATCTGTTAAAAATAAACATTTTGGCCGAAAAGTATTTCGACCGAAATATTCTTACCACAGGAAAAAAATTCATCCGAAAAACATTATACACGAATTTTGAGGGTGTCGTTCAATTTGACGTGCAAATTTTCGAGCAACATTTTTTCGGCCGAAAAAATTCCTAGCAACATTTTTTCGGCCAAAAAATTGCCATATTCATGTTTCTTTAATTTGCGTGATTCGTAACAAATAAAATGTCTATCATGTGTCATCACTTCTCCTAATCGTTCTTTTATCGCATCCACACATACTGTAAATTATTTATAAGGTTCATCCACTTTAAGTATTTCCGTTCTAGTTAATAAACCTTTCAATTTATCAAAACCATCTTGGCATTTTTTAGACAAAATATTTTTTTTCCCTTTTTTCTACAAATATGTAATATGCCAGGTGATTTTGGAAAACCCTTCGATAAAACTCCGATAATAACCAATAATCCCCATGAATGATTGTATGTCTGCTACATCTTTAGGAACGTGTCATTCCATAATTTGTTTAATATTTTCAGGGTCTACTCCAATACCGTCTTCTTATATCACATGTCCTAAGTATTGTATCCTTCTTTGATAAAAATCGCATTTATCAAACTTATCATACAATGTATTCTCTCTTAGAGTCTGTAATACTATTTTCAAATGCTTGTTCATGTTCTTCTTCAGTTTTTGAATAGATTAATATATCATAAATAAAAATCAGTACAAATTTATCCAAATGGAGGATGACTATATTGTTCATCAAGCACATGAAAGTTGTTGGTGCATTACTAAGTCCAAATGGAATCACTACATATTCATAATGTCCATAATGTGTTCTAAACATTTTTTTGTTTACGTCTTCATCATTTATCCTCATCTGGTGATAACCAGATATCAATTCTAGTTTAGGGAATATTTTTTCTCCTCCAACTTGGTCAAATAGACCATTGATCCTAGGTAGAGGCTATTTGTTTTTAATCATCATTTTATTCAATTGACGATAGTTAATACATAATCTTAAGGTTCCATCTTTCTTTTTGACAAATAATACTAGTGCTCCCCAAGGTGAAACACTTGGTCTGATGTATTCTTTATCTAGAAGTTCCTGTCATTGAATTTTTAATTCTGTTAACTCAGGAATACTCATCCTGTAAGGTGTTTTTGATACTAGGGAAGATCCAGGTAGTAGATCAATACATAAATATATTTCTCTCCTTGGTGGTAATTCTAGTATCTCTTCCATGAATACATCCTTAAATCCATGAAGAACTGCAAAATATTCCAAACTTGGTTTGATTTCCCTCTCTAGCAGAGTTGTTACCTGAATAGCATATATTTTGAAACGTTTACTAATAAATTTTTGAATTGCGTTGTTGATATTTGTCTAACAAAAACTTCTTCTTTGATTCCTTCTATTGCTCTTAATATATCCTTTTCATCCTTGTATACAAATATTTTTCATAACAATCCAGTATCACTTTGTGATTTTATAACCAGTCCATTCTAATAAGTCATATAATCCTAAAGGTAATACATTCAAATTTATCTTTGTATTCTCACCACTTATAATTAGTTCACAATCAGAAATAAATTGTGTTACCTTTATTTTTGTACTTGCTTCTAACTGTACTATCCAAGATTTAGCATGTTTTACCTTTGTTAGCTTGTTTGAGTCTAATAAAGGTGAGGTAACATAATTTAAACTAGCTCTTGGGTCAATCAAAATAGATACTATGTTGTTATGAATTTTACCTTCAATTTCCACAATACTAGATTGGAAATCTGCTTCCTTGCCATCCAAAGTTGCATTGATTCTATGACTTATTTTTCCAATATCTCCAGAGAATTCAAAGAATATCAATGTGATCATTAGAGGAGATGAAGGGTCTTGAAGTAACTGCTAGTGGAATGAAGACTCATCATAGAGACAATTGACAGATGGAAAAGTGTCAAAGTCTGTAACTACAACAGAGAGGATTAGCTTGACAGTGACAGAGAAGACGAAGAGTCACGCTGTCAAAAAAGGCAGAGATTCTTAGGATAAGCCCACTGATGATGAATGCATTGAGCTAACCACTAGAGATGAAGAAGAGTTTCCATGATATTCAGGCAAAGGAATCTACGTGAGAAAATATATGCAGAACAAAGAAGTGTGGGTGGACTACGAGTTAGCAATGTAGTAATGGTGAAGAACATGTAGTGGTATGGTGGAGAGGATGAAGTTGGTGCACAGAGAATATAAAAATGCAAAACAGAGAAGTGATTGGCGGGGCTATTGTGTGTGATTCATGAGAGTAGAAGCATGTTGTGTGTAGGAGATAAAGAAGAGGTGTGGTGCATATAATGGAAACAAGACACAGAGCATAAAGCACAGAAGAAGAAAGGAACAAAAATGCATATCTGAGAGAAGAACCAAAATCACAGTAGACACAAGGAGAGAGACACTGATGCAGGCAGAGAAGAAGAGTGTAGCAAAACAATGATGATACTGGTAAGCCATAGAAAAATGTTGTATCATTGTGGTAAATTCAAGAAAGAAAAGATTAATATTTCAGGGTGGTAGGGAGGTGCTAGGTGTTACACATCAAAATTACTCACTTTGATAGTGTCGCAAGTTTCGTCATTACAAAGGTCGCAAGTGTCGCATTTTTCTCACAAGGTCGCAAGCGTCGCATCTTGCTCATAAGTGTCGCAAGTAAAGCATACTTCCATGATGCCTATGTCGTACCCATAACGACATGAGAAAGACACTTGAAACACCTCAAACATCTGATTTGGAAGAGGAGAAATGAGTCAACAGGCTTGCAAACCTTTTTCCATCTGAAAGCACCTCAAAAACTGAGTTTTTGGAGAGGAGCGCTCCCCCTTACACTATCTCGGAGTGTCAGCGCTCCCCCTTACACTGTTAGGGAGAGTTATAATGCTCCCTTGGCCCTTTTGAGGGAGCACTATATATTTTGGAGCGCTGGCGCTTCCCTTAACATTTTCAAGGAGCGCTACAACGCTCTGATGGCCCTTTTGAGGGAGCACTACCTATTCTGGGAAGTTGTTAAGATGTTGAGATGAATGGGGGAAGCATCTTTTCATTCTTGGAAGGAAGTTGGATTCGAATCCCTGATCAAGCCATGATCCCAGGGTAGATCCTCAACTGAAGGAGGAAAATCCTCACCTTCCCCAAGGATATCTCAAGATTGTTGAGCCTCTCCAAGGCTATATAAGTAAGCTTTCTAATGGTGAAAGAGGACTGCAAATTGGAGAATGATACCAAACTTATGATCTCATAAGTGGGGAATGGAAAAGGAGAATCACACCAAACTTATGATATCATAAGTGGTGTTGGAGCTGATTGGAAGAAAGGGAAGAATTGATAGCATGAAACCTATGATCTCATAGGAAATACACAGTCAGCCAAAGGAGAAGTGATCAGTGAAGCCGCTATCAACCAGGTTGTGGATTTTTCAAGCAAGGGTTAGACGAAGGGGACTTGACGAAGCTGTCACATTCGCATCTACGATTGTAAGTACTGCTATCGTTACTCTCATTAATATGACACGCTTGGCCTGTTTCTTTCTAGTTTGTGTCTGATGTTACATGAACTTATCATTAATTGATAGATATGTTTTCAAGATAATATCAATAGAGTAGGAAGTGGTCGTATCTTGTTTGCCTGTAGAACTCAACGAGGAGCAAAGGATTGGAGCACAACTCGGAGCATGCAGGGACAAACGTCGATTAAGACTTCATTTCATTAATAACAAATGACTGAAATATGCTTACAGACAGAATGTAAATAAACTAGCTAAGGCGTTGGTAGCTTATCTTTGAG
>ML777266.1:25388-41852 GCA_009831015.1 Picea engelmannii | reverse complement strand
TGAGCCAGTCGGAAAAGGTGGGTGGCCACCGATATCCACCTGGATCACCAATGCTCCTAATAGCTTTTCATAGAGCGCTATAGCACTCCTTTCCCTTGGAAACAGAGCGCCAGCCTCTTTTTGGCCCAATAACCCTCCAGAACGGCCTTTTTTCAGGGTTTCCCTCCGTGTCTCTTTTGCTGAGTGATCTAGTGAGTCAATTTTTCTTCTCTTTCAGCCTTGACATCTGTCCTTTTTGAAGGAGAAACATCTCATTAGTTGGATCTTGTAGCCTTCTTCACCATTTTCATTGAGTTTTTCCTCTTGAGTGAAGATTGAAACCCATGCATTGTTCTTCTCTCCTCATCAGCTGAGTAAAAACTTTGGTGAAGGTCATCAAAGGCCTACAAACCTCTTTATCTTGATTTGAGTCAAGGTCATTGTTCTTCAACTTTTTCTTTGGGTGTGAACTTTGTTTTCTCTATGATTGTTTCTTTTCTTTCCCTTTTTGTTTTGATTGCAACGCGAGGGTGCATTGTTTGTATGACTTTCACTTGTGCTAGTTTGATTTTCATTCATACAAAGACAATTAGAAAGACAAGCATTGTGTTGAATTGATATTTAACTCATATACAAACAATGAAAAATCATATTCATGATTGATTGTGTATATCAGAAGGCATTTAATTTTTTTTTGCATTACATCAGGATTTGATTGAGAAAAGAATCGTTTGAGGACACTCCGTAGTAGTGATGGATTAGTGAAAGAACTCTCTCTCTCCATTATCTAGATGTTCATCGAAAGGAAATGACTTCTTATCATATTCGATGCATTCTTTGGGTCTGAGTCATAATTCCATTAGTTTCACTTCCATACACCCCTTTTTCATAAAGAACAACCACTAAAATCAACGCTAATTAAAAGTTATCTAGAACCTTTTCTTTTCTAGGATCCTCCACCAATAGTAGACTAGGATTAATACTTTGGATTAGGGCTGTGAGCATAACTCTCCAAAGTTTCCAAAACAAAAACTAGCATCCTGAGTTAGGGAGAGTCAAATCCAGTTATCATATAAGTCTGCCTAGGATCCCCCTCTCACACAGGGGTTACACACGAGGTCAAATTCGGTTGAGCTACGGGGACTAACCCTCCGTGGTTTAACTGATTGTGGTGGTCAGATCGTATTATGGGGATCACTTTGAGGTAAATCCACAATTACTGCGTGGAATCCTTTTAGTTGATTTCGGGCTTGATACCCTGCCTGTACGTTCGGATCGAACTGTTGACTGTTCCCGCCCAGGGGCTGACTGTGAATTGGTAACCTTAGTGGCCATAATATTTAGGGTCTTACACAAGGTGACGGTGACGGGAAGTCTCACTGTACCTGGAGCAGACATTGGTCAAACTCACTCAGGCTCCTTGGAGGGTAAATCCACAATTACTGCGTGGAATCTTGCACTAAGGCGTAAGTCTGTTAAGAAGGTCACCATTGTAACTGTTCCACCCTATCCCCGCCCCTTCTGGACTTGATCACGCGACATTGGATTTCATCACCAACTAGTACGATCATCAAAAGAAGGTCTTGTTTTCTTGGTTGGGATTCTTAGATTCTATTAGCACATGTTGTTTATTTTACTTAGTGGACCTTAGGTTGAGTCAGTGTTAATGGCATCGAATCCTGGGAGTACCAATGGAGGAACCCGTTCTTATGGGGAACCTTATGCCTTTCCTTCATTTGGAAACTTTGGTCCTCCATATGTTGCCACACTGAGTCTTCCAGGACTCACTATTGGATTACCAGTTTGGTTGTTCCCCAGTCCGGTGATCCCAAATCCTCCCAACGTTTCAGTTGCACCTAATACTTTGGATGTCAATACACCACCCACACATCAACCTCACGTCGACTTTTCGCCTTCTTTGCCCATCAAGTCTCCTTCCATTTCTCCTTCTTCGCCTAGTGAAATCTCTAAAGCAAGTAGCCAGGTTGATCAGAAGAAGAAGAAACGGAAAGAGAAGAAGAAGAAGAAACGGAAAGGACCAAGGCCCCAACAACATCAGATGTTGGCTCTAAGAAACCAGTTACTATTAATAGTACTGGGAGTGTTGATGAGATCAACAAGATTGAAAAGAAAAATCCAAAACCCAAATTCCCTTGCAGCCTTTGTAAGGGTAACCACTTTTTGAGGGATTGTCCCGGTCTTACCCAGGTCTTAGAAATGTGGTCTTCCACATCATCGGCCTCTGTCAATCATGTCGATGATACCCCGCCAAATAGTGATGTTCAGGTTGGTAAGAAGAACAAAACTGTCAAGTTCCCTTGCATGTTATGTAAAGGTAATCATTACTCTCACCTTTGTCCTCGCATGGACGAGGCTTCTACTCTTTTGGAAAAACTTCAACTTCCAAAAGGTTATCGTAAGATTTCCTCTGACACATCATTGGCTGATGGAATGGTCAATCCAGTTCCATCCCCGATCAATCCGGTTGATCAAGTGGTCAATCTAGTTTCCTCCTCGATTGAACCACGAACCCAAGTAGCTGATCCAGTTCTGTCATCGATCATCCCCGCTCTTCATCAAAAGAGTGACACCAAAGAGGTCGATCCAGTTTCTCCATCGGTATTTCCCATTCCTCCATTGAGGAATGTCAAAGTGACTGATCTAGTCCCTTCCTCGGTCAGTCCCACTCTTCCTCTAAAGAGTGCTAAACTGGTCTATCCAAGTCCACCATTGGTTGAGCCGATCCAATCATCGGTCGATCCTACCCTCCTTCTAGAGAGTAAACCCGATACTGCCCATGTTTTTCTTGTTAATACAGACTCTATCATGCCTGGGGGCATTCCTCCTCCTCCTGTGGAACCCCCTCCAAGTAATGAAGCCATCCTTTTTTATTAGGGTGCACTAACTGGACCTCGTCTTCCCTCTCACATTCCTTTCTAGATTACAGTACAGGTTCATTGTCGGGACATTCCTCAAACACTGATAGATGAAGGTGCGTCCGTTAGTATTTTGTCTTTTGTTGCTTGGTACGCTTTGGGTTGTCCGCAGCTTGAACCGGTTACACATAATCTGTTAGCTTTTAACAGAAGAACTAGTCAACCTTTAGGGATCCTTCCTCAGTTTCCTGTAACTTTGGGAGGGAAAACTGTCTTTATCGATGTCATGGTAGTCCGAGACCCCTTGGATTTCTCTTTACTCCTTGGGCGGGATTATGTCTATGCCATGAAAGCTATTGTATCCACTCTTTTCTGTGTGATATCTTTCCCTCACAATGGAATAATTGTGACTATTGATCAACTTTCATTCATCGGCCCTGACTGGGTTACCTCCCTAAGTAGTTCTTATATCCAGACAGTATCGCCCCTGCCGCATGTCAATTATGTGGCATTGTCTCCCATGACCTCAACTTCCGATGATTTGGATCCGGTAGTTGACATGGTGATCTCTTCGGTAGGGTTGTTGGAGCTTGATCTCCTTACCCCTATCACGAACCTTGACATGTGTTCCTCCTCGAGTGATTATCTTCCATCCAGTGAAGATCTCTTGGAGGCCATGACCACGTCTTATCCATTTACATGGTATACTTCTAGGGCGTTATCCTCTTGGAAGCCATGATCAAGAAGCAACCACAAGCACAGTTTCTCTTCTCTGTGGCAAGCTCATTAAAAAATGAAACAAAGGCCACTAGCTTTCATGCTGGGGGCATAATGAGCATAGTTTCTCTTCTCTGTGGCAAGCTCGTTAAAAAATGAAATAGAGGCCACTAGATTTCATGTTGGGGGCATCATGAGCATAGTTTCCCTTCTCTGTGGAAAGCTCGTTAAAAAATGAAAAAAAGGCCAGAAGCTTTTATGCTGGGGGCATAATGAGCATAGTTTCTCTTCTTTGTGGCAAGCTCGTTAAAAAATGAAACGGAGGCTTTGAGCATAGTTTTCTTCTCTGTAGCAAGATCATTAAAAAATGAAACAACAATCTGGGGATCGCACCTAGAACCCTGAGCATAGTTCTTTTCCTGTGTCAAGCTCATTAAAAAAATGAAACAATCACCTCTCCCTTCAAGTTGAGTCTTTCGCCAGATCTCGTATATTTCGAGTCGAGTCTTTCGTCAGGACTTGTTTTTAACCTTCATTTCATCCACCTGTATCCTTTTTCTCCATCTAGCACAGAAATTGGTGACAACCTCAAAGTCAGTGAATGAATTGAATCTTGGGGGGCATGTCTCTAGTCTTTGATGATCATTCTGGAGTCAAGCCACCAACTTTCAAGCTGGGGGCATACCGAGCTTAGTCTTTGTTCTTTCTCGTGCTCGTAAATACATGAGAATGCAAACAGGTAAATTTTTATCTCTTTTTCGGACCCGTACAGATACACGAACACACGAAAAAAGAACCTCCCTGGAGTCTCCTTTAAACCCTTTTCAGACTCTCTAAATATGAAAAGATTGTCGAGTGACCTTGCTTCCTTTCACACTCGTTAAAAGTTCAGAAAGGGAATCTTTCAAGCGATAGTTTAACCCTTTTTCGGTCTCGTTGGACTACTGTACAAAAAAGGAACTGAGAGAGTTCTCTTTTAAGTGTTTTTCCAAACTCTATAATCCCAAAAAACCTTCGAGTTTTCTATCTTTGGACTCATTAAAGCACACATTGACAGGCCCATATGGGATCGAAACCTTACTTCTTTCAGTTCGTTAAACAAAGTAAGAGGAACTTACCGAAGGTGAGTTATATCGAGCATGTGTTATCCTCCTCGAGATCATTAAATCAAAAAGAGGTACTCATCTATCTGGATGGGGGAAAAAATTGAAAGGAGCAAGGCAAGCAGTCTCTTGAGAACATCATCCAGCACTTCTTAGAGTCGCCCTTGAACACGACACTTTGTCACTTTGCACATATCATAATCCGCTGAACCTCTGCATTGAGCCAATTTTTTGAGTTCCTTTCACTCCTTTGGGTCACCTGACGCAAGTCCCAGTATCCATTGCATAATATTGGTCCATGTCATGTTTTGTTGTTGTGCCCCAATGTTCAAGGGAAGTATCTGCCTCTAGAGTCATCCATCCCAAGTATTTTGCCTCAAAACCTGTGTCATTCCATGTCCGCTTGATCTGCCAATTACATCTCCATGTCCGTTTCATGTCATTAATGGGGGATACATCAAGGAACTCCCTCGATGAGTCTATTCCTGTCGACTCCAACACATTATCCAGGAATTAGACTTAGAAACTAGTTAGTACATTGGGAACTGCATGCCTCAATGACAGGCCTCCTCACATTTGACAGTGGGTTTACATCATTGACCCCTGATCGAATGATTCCCCGGATGTTCGACTTCAACTCATCTATTCACATTCGCTGGAATGTACTAGGGTACCTTTGGAATCATTGACATTAATGGTGATCTCCCTCATACTTGTTAATGGTTCACACCATTGACCGGTAATCAAGTGGTTTCTGCCATGTTTGACGTCAAGACATCTATTCCAATGGTTGGATTCGTACCATATTGGGATTGGTAAGAAGACCCTGGGTTGAGCGATCGCGTTGATATGTTCTTTGCCCGGGCTGCGAAGGAATTTCTATTGGACAAAAAACACATACACTATAACATAGATCCACTTTGTATTGGTCATGGATATGTCTTGTCATCTCGTATATCCACTGTGTATTCTTCGTGGATACGATAAGTCTGAGTCATCAGAGTATAGATCCACATTGTATCTTCGGTGGCTATACCTTTTTTATCAATACAATTATGGATCCGCAGTGTATTTTATGGCGGCCATATCTTGCAAGCCTTGATCACCCAAGCATAGGTATGCCTGCCTTAGGTTTTGAAATGTGTCATGATATTTGTTGGATGTTTGTGTGCAGCTTTCATCAGGTTCTCCGAGTCTATACCCTTGCTTGAACATCTACAAAGTATTTTAGTTATCAGTTCCTATCTTCTAACTTCATACTTTGGGGGGCAATCTGTTACACATCAAAATTACTCACTTTGATAGTGTCGCAAGTGTCATGATTACAAAGGTCACAAGGGTCGCATTTTTCTCACAAGGTCGCAAGTGTCGCATGTTGCTCACAAGTGTCACAAGTAAATCATACTGCCATGATGCCTATGTCATACCCATAACGACATGAGAAAGACACTTGAAACACCTCAAACATCTGATTTGGAAGAGGAGAAATGAGTCAACAGGCTTGCAAACCTTTTTCCATCTGAAAGCACCTCAAAATCTGAGTTTTTTGAGAGGAGCGCTCCCCCTTACACTATCTCGGAGCGCCGACGCTCCCCCTTACACTGTTAGGGTGCGTTATAACGCTCCCTTGGCCCTTTTGAGGGAGCGTTATAGATTTTGGAGCGTTGGCACTTCCCTTAACCTTTTCAAGGAGCGCTACAATGCTCTGATGGCCCTTTTGAGGGAGTGATACCTATTCTGGGTAGTTGTTAAGCTGTTGAGATGAATGGGTGAAGCATATTTTCATTCTTGGAAGGCAGTTGGATTCGAATCCCTGATCAAGCCATGATCCTAGGGCAGATCCGCAACTGAAGGAGGAAAATCCTCACCTTCCCCAAGGATATCTCAAGATTGTTGAGCCTCTCCAAGGCTATATAAGTAAGCTTTCTAATGGTGAAAGAGGACTGCAAATTGGAGAATTATACCAAACTTATTATCTCATAAGTGGGGAATGGAAAAGGAGAATCAGACCAAACTTATGATCTCATAAGTGGTGCTGGAGCTGATTGGAAGAAAGGGAAGAATTGCTAGCATGAAACCTATGATCTCATAGGAAATACACAGTCAGCCAAAGGAGAAGTGATCAGGGAAGCTACTATCAAGTAGGTTGTGGATCTTTTGAGAAAGGGTTAGATGAAGGGGACTTGACGAAGCTGTCGCATTCTCATCTATGATTGTAAGTACTGTTGTCGTTACTCTCATTAATATGACACGCTTGGCCTGTTTCTTTCTAGTTTGTGTCTGATGTTACATGAACTTATCATTAATTGATAGATCTGTTTTCAAGCTAATATCAGTAGAGTAGGAAGTGGTCGTATCTTTTTTTCCTGCAGAACTCAGCGAGGAGCAAAGGATTGGAGCTCAACTCGGAGCGTGCAGGGACAAACGTCGATTAAGAGGTACTTTTGTTATCCTTCCTTCTCATGTATTAGTTTAGATAGATTTGAAAGGAAGTTAGTGTCCACGTTAAGCATTTTTATGTCTAGGGTTAAGGTCAAGATCTAGAGGTGATCTACCTGTCCGCAGGGATATTTTCCTACAACACTAGGGAGGACTAGTGTCCTTAGAGGTTCAAGTAGGTTCTTGAACACAGGGATTTGTAGCTTCCATCTGGTTGCAACCAGAAAAACTAGGGTGGTAGGGTGGTGCAAGGGAGAACTATTGTTCTCTGTTATACAGGTTGGTTTCTGTGTTACTGGAAGTTGGTGCTTCCATCCAGTTTGTGTTGGAACACTCAGGGAGTTGGTGCTTCCTTCTAGTGGGTGCTAGAGAAACCAGAGAGTTGAAGATCTCATCAAGTTGTTGCTTGTAAAACAAGGGTTGTAGCCTCAAGAGGAGTTGGATATCATAAGAATGATAATGTATAGAAAATAAAGATTACTTATCATATCAAGAAGAAGAGTTTTTTCCCTTTATGGGTTTCCTCAAGAAATATCTATCTCTGTATATTTCATGTGTGTGATTGATGTTGAATATTTTATTTCTTACATTTCTGCATTATTGTGATCGGCATTGAGTGTTCTGTAAAGAGTTTAAAATGGGAATAATTGTTTAAGCACAATAACAATTGATTCACCCCCCCCTCTTAGTTGTCCAACAAAAACATATTAATCCCATAAATTTATTTTGGGCCTTTACACCAGACCTCCAAGTTTGGAAGGAAGTTTGGATGCTCAAGACAAAATTTCTCGAAATGGAATGGTTTTGGCCCCTGCTTCAATTCCCATTCCATGGTTATGGGCCAATCGTCTGAACCATAGTGTCGAAGGACATCTACTGATATGGCCTACTTATACTAGAAGAATGTTTCAGAGATGAAGAAAGGGTATAGTTGGACAAGATACTATGATCCCTATCACTTTTATTGCTACAAGTGAATAGACCATTCTTGTTGGGACGTCTATCAATCTAAAATGTTTTATGAGATCACCAAATTACTTTCTCTCATGGTGGAGTCTTTGCATACCCCCCTTCTTCTCTATGGGGAACTCAATCATGTTGAAATTCCCCCCTACTACTGAGGTTTGATATTTCAAAGAGACAACTAAAAATTTAATTTCATCCAGAAAAAACCCTTTGGAGACTAGGGGTCTCCGGACCATATTCATTTGAAACATAACCCATTTCCCCAATACCTTTGATCTTTAATTTTAGGGTGAGAATCCTTTACTTGGACACATTATCCTCCATATCCATGTAGTCTAGATCCTAAAGGGTGGCTAAATCTCTAGAGGCCCCTTCTCCTTCAATCCATATTTCTTCACATCCTGACCAAATTTTCTAAGATACTCTTTTCATTGTCTCTGCATCAATTTTTGTTTCTTGGATCATCACTATGTCGACCTTTTCCTGGGTAATATTTTTTTTTAGCATTCTTTGTTTTGAAATGGGATTCAAACCTCTAATATTATAGGATGTAATCTTCATATTTAACATTTTTATTGGGATGGGAAGTAGGGATCCAAGAGGCACACTACTTGGCCCGAGTCAACCATTAGGGCCCTAGTTTCTTCTATTTTATGCTTATAGGGGTTCCTCCCTTTCTTTTTTTCCTCTCTCGAACTCTTCATCTTGGATTTCAGATGGTTTCTTTTTATTCCCATATTTCCTATAGTTGTTGTTGAGGTTCCTTGAGTGCTACCTATGGCTTTAGCCTTTAACATTTACCTCTGCGACTTTCGAAGTTGAGAAATCAATATATTATCCACCTTTTGATCTCCATGGGCCTTCCATCATCAATTGCATCCAATTCTTACTCTTCCTTTGAATACAATACCAAACCTTATATTTCTTGCATCACCACCTCTTATTCTACCTTATGTTATTTCCCTAGTTCTCACTCTATTCTTCTTATTTTAGATAGGTCTTGATTTATTTCATTCCCTATCTGTGTTACATCTTTTGATTCTTTAGTTTCTCTAATGTGGGAGGTTCACTATATTTCCCTTCTAGGAATTGAAAGATGTTAGTCAAATTCTTGGGATGGGTAATTGTTTGTTGTTTGGGTGTGTGTTTCCCAACCTTTCTCTTTCTTTGGATCTTGGTTAATCCCTCGTTCTCCATTTCTTCTTTCAATTTATTTTCTAGGTTGTTATTGTTTAGATGGAAATCCCTAAAAACATGGCCATGAACATGGCATTTCCTACATCTAAATGGTATATTCTCATAATATAGAGGTCGGGTCCACTCCTCATCTTGGTAAGACACTACTATCAACACTGGGAGAGCTCCCACTATATTCATATAAACACATATTCAAGTATAATAAATATACCTTTCCACCTTTGTTACTTTTGAGACCTTGTCGAAGGATCATAAGTGTTTGCAATTCCTTTGAGGATCTCAAGATCCCAAAATTCCCTGGGTGGCAAGTACAACTAGATCCAAATAGGGGTCACTGTAAAGTCTTCTTTCCTTGGAGAAAATCGTTCTCTCCAAAATAACATATGCATCCCCTACAAATTGAAGAAGTAAGGGCCTTTTTCAAACACTTTGTCTTGTTTTGTAGGTTTTGTGAAGACCATAATGAAAAAACCTTTTGACCCCAACTTTAAGTTGATTTGACCCTTTACTTTTCATCTGTACTTATTCCATATTTGAAGAGATTTCTCCCAAGGCCATATTCCCATCAATCTCCCTATTAAGGAATGGTCCTTTATCCATTGAATATAGTTCCCAATTTCGACCAATGTGGCCTCATACTTGGGTTTTTCACCTCTCTTGGCCAGGCATCCATTTTTCAACCTATTTTTTTGGCTAACCTGATCTGACACCTTACCATCCTCGATTTTGGTTTATGTCAGTCCAGTGCCAACCCCACCCATCTCAACATCTTTTCCCCTTCTTACAGGGGGGCCTTTAATTGCTTCTTTGAAGGAGTTTTTGACTATTCCTGGTGCTCCTTCTTCTTGAGAAGAACCTATCTTGGGATCTGCCATCGCTATTACATGAAAAACCTACCCTACTTTGACTCCTATGAACTCTCTCCCTGATTGGAAGCCAAAACCCATACCTAAAACCCTAGAAACTCACCCTCCACCTTCATCCTCGTGGCCTCCCAAAGAGAATTTAATTATATATTAATTAGTAATTAAATATGATATTTATTTTTGCAAAAATGTCAAAATACCTTACAAAGCTCTTGAGGATCAAAATTTTAAATTGTATAATGTCTTTTATTGTGAATTTATGCATGTGGTTGGAAAAACTTATGTTTTACATTATCAAAAATTTTAATGTATAATGTTATGAAATAATATTATTTCATAGTAAGAGTTAATTATATATTAATTTCTACCTAAATATGATATTTAAAATATGATATTTATTTTTGCAAAAAATATTTAAATCAATCTGTAAAAAGTTATTTAATATTATCAAAGATTGAACCTATCCACATATCTATTGAATATTCAAAACAATGAATTTTCTTTTAATATAAACATGTCAATTATTTGAAGAGATAAAAACTTAAATGTATTTTTTATCCACATGTCTATTGAATATTCAAAGCAATGAATTTTCTTTTAACATAAACATATCAATTACTTAAAAAGATTAAAACTTAGATGCTTTTTTTTTCAATTATATAAAAAATTAAATGTCATTTTATCAGCATCATGTGATGTAATATATTTCATCCATTTTAACTTATGAATAGATGAAACCTTATTTAATAAAAAATACTATCCATAAAATATTAGTTTGATGTTCATTTAATAATTCTTTATATATATAAATATTTATAAGAATCTTCATAAAAGATCTTAGTTTAATATATTATAATTCTGTTTCGCCATTCTAGTTTTCTTTATATTTTTTTATTTGTTGAAATTTTATAACTATCTAAATACTCTAATTTTATAATATGTATTCATACTAAAATATATAATCAAAATTAAATCAACTAGCAATAGAAAAATGTTTAGTATACAGATCCAGTTTTAAATATTATAAATTAATAAATAAATTATTATTTTCTATTCTCTCGTAAAAAAACATAACATCTACATATAAACAAACAATTATAAATAATATAAGTTAATAAACAAATTATTATTTTTCAGGTAAGATAACATTGATATGTTATATATAAAATACATAAACAACTTCTTTTTCACACGATTTTATTTGATATAAAACACAATACATAAATAGAGATAATAAAAGCCAAAGTATATATATATATATAACAAATTTTATAGTGAAACATAAATTTTCCAAAAAGAAAATTGCTCATTATATTAGTAAATATAATAGGATGACAACTCCTGTATCAACTTAACTTATCATATCATTCACTGAAACAGAGGAAAAGTATGAAAGTACTTTTACTGTCTTTACAAAAAATTTCCATTGTAATCTATTGACATAGCAACCGAGAGATTTACTAAGGATCCCTTACAACATATAATACTCGACTTTTCTCACATATTATTGAGAAAAACCTTGACATCTAAAGAAGATAGTCCAACATCGACTAGAAAATTTTGAAGCTCCTCGTAGGCCCTTTGTTGTTTTCTTCCCACTGAGTGTAGTAAATAGTACCACACTGATGTTGATCCTTGAGAGCCTTCTTCGATAAAACATTCGCCTCCATATTGTATTCTCTATAGGCATGGATAAAGGTGTCACTCCAAAGTGAGTGCTCAATTTTCTAATCTGATCCTTCCATCCTTCAAGCTCCAAGATCTAGAGTCTCCCCCTACCATTGAACCAATCAATAATGATTTTTCAGTTCCCAATTATCTGCAAATCTGTTAGATGTAATCTTATGTCTAGAAAAAGGGTAATAAACACACCCAAGAACTCAGCTCTGTTGTTTGTTTAAGGGCCAGTGTTGACATTCCACTTATAAAAAGATGAATCATTAATCCTGATAATACCCCTAGCTACACTTTGTGTTCCATATGCAAAAGTCACTACATCGAACCACCCTAACAAAAACTGAAACCGAGGGGCATACAAGACCCTACGAGTTTTTGGACCTTTTCGGGAAGATACACATGAATTAAAAGTTCCTAAGGATTTGAAAACCACAGCCGAAGTGGAAACTATCTCATTATCAAACAACGCCTTATTTTTCTCCATCCATAAATACCAAAAAATAATGGATGGCAGCTCAGCCAAAGCTGGATACTGCAAATATCATGACTCAAAACATTCTGCAACTCATAACCCATCCCACAAGAATAAAATCTTGAGGACCCTAGATAGGTGAAGCCATACTCGATGGGTGAAAAGGCAGTGGATAAACGAGTGTTTTACAGTATCTGAACCTCTAACATAGAGGATACAAAGGCTCGGGTCTTCCCATCCCTTCGCTACAAGGTTATCCCAAGTGAGGAATTTGTTTTCCAATATGAGCCAGAATAAGAGTTTTAATTTCATAGCGACATTCCACTTCCATAATTTACACCTCCATCCTTTTATAGAATGGTGTCCGAAGATCTCCGCCACAGCCTTGTATAAATGTTTTACCGAGAGGATCCCCGACTTGTTGCCTCCCTCTCACAGAAGTTCATCCTCCCTTTCCCTTAACTGTATACCCACCCCAAGGAGGACACTCTAGTAATCATCCCATTCCTTTGCTAAGTTACCCGAGAGGCCTAGAGTAGATCCCTCTTTCCAGTAGGAGCTAAGAAGATCTTTCCTCGCATTATTATGAGCCTCATACAGATAGGTGATGCCCTAATGATTTATGGCATCAATAAGATCAGACGATAAAATAGAAAACTTACCCAATTCCATGATACAGTCTCTGCCAACCTAGATCGCCAAACCACTACCTGGCCTCCAACATAACCAATGGTCTATAATCAGGATCACTTTAATCATATTTTTCCAAATTGGAGACATCGACCCCTGTGATCTGGAAATCAATATGAACCAAGTTGACATCAAGTTATAAGGTAAATATTTATCCTTAATAACATCATCCCATATACTTACTTTTGTCAGCACTCTGCACAAGGTATTTGTCGCTAAATATTTGTTGAAAAGGAAGAGGTTTCTCTAGCCCCAACCTCCTACTTTCTTTGGCTTTGCAATCGTCTCCTAATTGCAGAGGTGCATACGATTTCTTTTTCTACAACCCAACCATAAAAAGGAGAAAATGAGTTGTCGGATTTTTACTAAAACTAAATTCGAACTGCTACCAAGGTCATCCAGTATACCGGTTGGCTCTCTAAAACAACCTTTATTAGAACATAACGTCCTCCAAGGTTAATCCATTGGTTGCACCAATGATCTATTCTTTGTTCAAACTTTTTAATGAGCAAATGATAGTCCTCTGGTTTATAGCAAGAAGGATTAAGAAAGTAACCCAGGCACATGAAGTCTTCATCAAGAGAAAAGAAGTTATACGGAAAAAGATTTCTAAAAGGAGCTAGGTTGTAATCATTCATGCCTGCAACATGAAACGATGACTTTCAATATTTCTCTCTAGGCCAGTAGCACTAATGAAAGTCTCCAAAATTTTAGTTATCTTCTTCCATCCCTCAATGTTTTCTCTAGAAATTATTAACACATCATCGACAAAGAAAAGATGAATAATATTAACAATTCTAGCTACTTTCACACCTGTAAAATTCCATGTGACCTTCCCCTTCTTTAGAAGAATACTAAGACCCTCCATCACAAGGATGACTAGCAATGGTGACATTGGGAACCCCTGTCTAAGCCCCTTGCCTCTGTGAAAAAAGTTTGTCGACTCCCGATTGACCAAAACTATGTAAGTTATATAAGTAACACAACTCATTATCTAGTTTGTTACCAAAACCAACATTGATAAGGATCAATCTTAAGAAATCCCAGTTTATGTAATCGTATTCCTTTTTTAGATCAAGATTTAATATGAGAGCATTTAAATTCTTCTTCTTAATACTATGAAGGCATTCTTGTGCCATACCAACTGCATTTATAATTCGTCTCCCTTGTACAAAGCCCAACTGTTCTTCCAACAGGCCACGTGAAAGAATAGGATGAAGCCTATTTTCCAGAATCTTAGCAATAATTTTATAACAAAGGTTACAAAGAGAGATGGGTTGAAAATATCCAAAATTTAATGGTTTATTTACTTTCGGGCTTAATACAAGAAAAGTAAAATTTAATTCTTTTATAACCTCTCACTTCCTCGTGGATTCCTCTACCATACCTAGAAGATCCTCCCTAACGAGATCAAAATAGTGGAGGAAAAATTCCACAGTCCAGTCATCAGGTCCTATAGTTTTATCTTTTGAAAATGCCTTTAGAATGTTCAAAAATACCTTTAAAAAGTTCAACATTTCCTCTTTAGTACAATTTCTCTCTAAAAGAAAATAATCTTCCTCTGTAACCAAATTGTGGAATTGACTAGCTAATAAAGTATGATCTTCTCTAAGGATGCCCGACACCGATCCAATTTTTTTGAAAAATTAAACAGACTCTAGTTTTAAAACCTCTTGACCCGATACTTCATGACCTGTGTCATCTTGGATTTCCCAAATCTGTTTTCGATTTTTTCTATCACTATCAAAGTGATGGAAAAATTTGGTACTCTGATCACTGCTCTTTAGCTAGATCGCCCAACTTTTGTATATCCATAAATATTTTTCGGCTATTAATATTTTGAATCTCTCTACTTCCAGAACTTTTCTTGGCCAATCAACTCCTGGTTGTTTAAGTATGTTAATGAACTCTGATAAAGCTTCTGTAAATATGATTCCAATTGTCCCAATCTCAAATTAGTCTGGGTTTTATTTCGAATCACCCAAGTTTTTATTATAGTCTTTAAACTCTTCAACTTCCATACCAATCTCCATTGAAGACCTTGTTCTTGTAAAATTTTTGGATCCTTCCAAACTTCATTTACAATCTGAGTGAAATCTTCTTTATATAACCACCACAAATTTAGTTTGAAAGGGTAGTTTTTGCGCTGATTGTTGCCATCAAGTTGCAACAAAACCATAGCGTGATTCGAGATATAGGGATAAGCTACCCATGAATGAAATATTCCTACAATCCTCAACATGTCATAGGCAATAGGCAATAAATGCCATGTCTAATCTTTTCATTATGCAATTCGAGCCCATCTTTCCATTTCGCCACGTTGGCACCTGCTCATCCGGAAAAATGTCCACCTATCCTTCTTCCCGGAACAAATATTTTAGAAACAACGCCAACAAATCGAGTTGTACTGCATCCCCAAAATTTCACCTTCATTCATGGTAAAATTAAAATCACCAGCCACAATCAGAGATTTAAGAGAAAGAATACCCCTATCACCTATCTTTTCCTAGAATGTTTTTCTGTCACAACATGAACCATAAACATTTAAAAAAGAAATCTACTCCTTTAGCTCATTACTGGAACCTGTCACGAGCAAAACCTCATTAAAATCATTTTTCATTATAATAAAGACCTTAGGAAAACATGAATTTACAGTTCCTTCCGTGAGTTAGGCATAAATACTTATTTCCTCCAACATCTACTTGGCGCACGCAAAATTTGCCTCCCCTTTTCATGATTAAGTGAAGACAAAAAATCCAAAATATCTTCAATTCCAAATATCTTGATTTAGTGAAATAATATCTTGATTAAAAAAGAGTTTGATGTGGACATATGTGTCATTGAAAACAACCTATTCACGCATCACAACGCGCAATTACCAAATGCGTTTTTTTACGTTGAACATATCACAGTCAACGGCTTAGGTAAACTCTCTTGCACTTTATTGAGGACAAGCTTGACTTCATCACATATTTCAGAAATAGTTGACGTTGCTTGTCATTTTGGATGGCATTCCACCATAAGAGTTTTATTTATGTTAATAATTTATTTAAGGAACTCTAGATTTAAAATATAATGTAAGAACGTTAGGCAAACTTTGGAACTATTTGGAAGATAGTGAATTAAATGAAAGAACTTGAGGTCACTTCGATTGCTACTAAGTCGTATTAAATTACCGTAAAATGATATATGGGACCCTATCATATTATCAAATATATTGGTCTAGTTTTCTACAAATTGGTACTTCCAGGTGCCTCTCCAAAATACATATGGTATTCCATGTTTCTTATTTGAAGAAAGTGGTGGGTCAGAATTGCATGGTTCAAATCATCCTACCTGAATTATATGAATAAGGTTTCATTTGGCTACAACCAGAATCCATCCTCAATGTGCGCAAGTATCACTTGCTTGGAAAAACTATCAAAGAATATTGATCAAGTGGAAGGACATGTCTACAAAGGATGCAGCTTGGGAACCAACAA
>ML777266.1:15105-25338 GCA_009831015.1 Picea engelmannii | reverse complement strand
CTTTCGCTCCTAGAAAGATATTCCTATAGAATGTAATTTTGAAGATATAATTAGTATAAATAAGAGTAGGAGGTATGATAAAGCTTGTCTTGAGTATTATTAAAAGAGAGCTATGCTCATTTTGGAGGTTTCCCCCTTGAAGAGGTAACTGAACAAAGCTTTCTTGATGCTATCAATATTTTGTTTCTTCTCTCTATTGAATGTTCTTGTTATTCTTGGGGTATATCTTTCTTGTGGTGTTATCTATTCCAGGTTAAACATATTACATCCACCACTTCCCATATATCCCTTCTGAGAATTGACCAACTAGCTTGGAAAAAACAAATGGTAAATCCATCAAGACCTAGGGATTTCCCGGGGGAAATATTCTTCACAACCCACTCTACTTCTTCTAAGTATGTTTGTCTCATAAAATTCTAATTATTTTCGGGGGAAGCCAACTTGGGGATGGCTTCTAGATTTTTGGTGATATCTTCTTCTTTATTTTAATTCGGTTCAGAGAGGAGATGTCAATAATAAGTCGTTAGATCCTCCTCAACGTCCCCATGTTTCTCTTTTATGCTCCCTTATTATGTTATGATGAAGCCTATTCAATTACAACTTTTTCTTTGGAGAAACAAGTTACAAGAGAATTCATAATTCTTATCCCCTTGTTTGAGCCAATGGACTCAATATTTCTATTTCCATAACATTTCCTCCTGAAGTTCTCATTTATAAAGATCTATTATGATTTATTCCCCCCTTGAGATGATTTCCTTCGATTGTATCACATGAATCCATTTATTTTGGATCTCTTCCATCTCATGTACTAAGAATATCTTATATTTGAAAATGTTGCCAAAAAACTCCTTATTCCATTTCATGATACATTGGATGACATATTTGATCCTATATTGGAACTGAAACATATTAATCCCATAAATTTATTTTGGGCCTTTACACCATACCTCCAAGTCTGGAAGGATGTTCGGATGCTCAAGACAAAGTTTATTGAAATGGAATGGTTTTGGCCCCTGCTTCAAGACCTTTTCCATTCCATGGTTATGGGCCAGTGGTTTGAACCAAAGTGTGGGAGGACATCTATTGATACGTTCTACTTAGACTTGAAGAATGTTTCATATATGAAGAAAGGGTATAGTTGGACCGTCATCCTATGATCACTACCACTTTTATTTCTCCAAGTGAATAGACCATTCCTAGTTGGGACGTCTATCAATGTAAAATGTTTTATGAGATTACCAAATTTCTTGCTCTTCGGGTCCAGTCTTTGGATACCCCCCTTCTTCTCTATGGGGGACTTAATAATGTTGAAATTTCCCCCTACTACCAAGGTTTGTTATTGCAAAGTGATAACTAAAAATTTAATTTCATCGAGAAAATCCCTTTGGAGACTAGGGGTATCGATATCGTATTCATTTGAAACATAAACCATTTCCCCATTACCTTTGATCTTTAATTTTAGGGTGATAATATTTTATTTGGACACATGCTCCACCATATCCATCTAATCTATATCCTAGAGGGTAGCTAAACCTCTAGAGGCCCCTTCTCCTTCAATCTATATTGTTTCACATCCTAGTCAAATTTTTTGAGCTACTCTTTTCATTGTCTCTGCATAGATTTTTGTTTCTTGGATCATCACTATGTCAACCTTTTCCTGGGTAACCCTTCTTTTTAGCATTCTTTGTTTTGGCATGGTATTCAAACCTCTAATATTCGTGGATGTAATCTTCATAATTAACATTTTTATTGGTATGGGAAGTAGTGATCTAACAGGAACACTACTTGGCCCGAGTCAACCATTAGGGCCCTAGTTTCTTCTATTTTATGTTTATGGGGTTTCCTCCCTTTTTTTTTTCCTCTCCCAAACTCTTCATTTAGGATTTTAGAGGGTTTTTTTTTATTCCCATATTTCCAATAGCTGTTGTTGAGGCTCCTTGAGTGCTACCTATGGATTTACCCTTTAACATTTCCCTTTGCAACTTTTCAAGTTGAGAAATCAATATATTATCCGCCTTCTGATCTCCATGGGCCTCACATCATTGGTTGCAATCCATATCTAACTCTTCCTTTGAATATAATACCAAACCTTAGATTTCTTGCATCACCACCTCTTATTCTACCTTATGTTCTTTCCATGGTTCTCCCTATGTTCTTCTCATTTTAGATAGGTATTCATTTGTTTCATTCCCTATCTTCATTACATCCTTTTGATTCTTTGGTTTCTCTAATGCAAGAGGTTCACTATATTTCCCTTATAGGACTTGAAAGTTGTTAGTTGAATTCTTGGGTTGAGTAATTGTTTGTTGTTTTGGTGTGTGTTTCCCATCCTTTCTCTTGCTTGGGATCTTGGTGAATCCCTCGTCATGCATTTCTTCTTTCACTTTATTTTATAGGTTGGTATTGTTTAGGATACAATCTCCAAAAACATGGCCATGAACATGGCATTTCCTACATATAAATGGTATATTCTCATAATCTAAACGTTGATTCCACTATTCATCTCGGTAAGACACTACTATCAACACTCGGAGAGCTCGCACTATATTCATATAAACACATATTCAAGAATAATAAATATACCTTTCCACCTTTGTTACTTCTGAGACCTTGACGAAGGATCCTAAAGTGTTTCCAATTCCTTCGAGGATCTGAGGATCCCAAAATTCCCCCGACAACGAGTACATCTAGATTCGAACATGGGTCATTGTAAAGTATTCTTTCTTAGGAAAAACCGTTCTCTCCATAATCACATATGCATCCCCTACAAATTGAAGAAGTAAAGGCCTTCTTCAAATACTTTTTCTCATTCTCTGGGTTTTGAGAAGACCACTATGAAAAAACCTTTTGACCCCAACTTTAGGTTGATTTGTCCCTTTACTTTCCATATGTACTTAATTCATATTTTAAGATATTTCTCACAAGGTCATATTCCCATCAATCTTTGTATTAAGGAATGTTCCTTTATCCATTGAATACAATTCCCAATTCCAACCTATGTGGCCTTATACTTGGGTTTTTCACCTGTCTTGGCCAGGCATCCATTCTACAATCTATTTTTTTGGCTGACTGATCTGACACCTTATCGTCCTTGGTTTGGGTTTTTGTCGGTCCAATGCCAACCTCACCCATCTCAACATCTTTTCCGCTTCTTACAGGGGCCCCTTTAACTGCTTCTTTGAAAGACTTTTTGACTAGTCCTAGCGCTCCTTCTTCTTGAGCCAGACCTATCTTGGGATATGTTATCCCTACTGCATGAAACACCTACCCTACACTAACTCCTATGAAGTCGCCAAAACCCACACGTACAACCCTAGGAAATCACCCCACACCTTCATCCCCGTGGTCTCTCAAAGAGGAGTTAATCATATATTAATTGGTAACTAAATATGATATTTATTTTTGCAAAAATGTCAAAATACCTCATCAAGCTCTTAGGATCAAAATTTTGAATTGTATAATATCTTTTATTGTGAATTTGTGCATACGGTTGAATTTTGAATTTGTGCATATGGTTGGGAAAGCTTATGTTTAGAATTATCAAAAATTATAATGTTTAATATTATTTTATAATAGGAGTTAATTCTATATTAATTTTTATCTAAATATAATATTTATTTTAGCAAAACATTATTTAAATTAATTATTATTTTCATTGTAAAAAGTTATTTAATATTATCAAAGATTGAACCTATCCACATATATATAAGAATATGTGTTTCCTCTTAAGAGGGGTAGGGTATGTATACCTCCATAGATTTTATGAGTCAAATAGTTGAGCGGAGGGGGACCCTTGTCCCACAAACAAGGGAGTCTCATACACAAATTTGGTGTGGCTTAGCCGTGATCTTAAAAATAGATTATTATTATTATTATTATATTGAACTTTCAAAGAAATGAATTTTCTTTTAACATAAATATATCAATTACTTATTTACTTAAAAAATTAAAAATTAGATATATATTTTTTTCAATTATATTAAAAATTAAATATCTTTTTTTTTTATCATCATTATCATGTGTAATACATTTCATTCATTTTAACTTATAAATAGATAAAACTTTATTTAATAAAAAAAAACTATCCATAAAATACTAAAGTATTAATTTGATGCTCATTTAATAATTCTTTATATATAAAAATATTTATAAGAATCTTCATAAAAGAGTTCTTAATTTAATATATTCTAATTCTGATTGTCCATTCTAATTTTCTTTATTTATAAGAATCTTCATAAAAGAGTTTTTAGTTTAATATATTCTGTTTGACCATTCCAATTTTCTTTATATTTTTATTTGTTGAAATTTTATACTATGTAAATACTCTAATTTTATAATATGTATTCATACTAAAATATATACTCTAATTTTATAATATTTACTCATACTAAAATGTAAAATCAATGTCAAATAAATTAGCACTAAAATAAATTAGTATACAAATCTAGTTTTATATATTATAAATTAATAAATAAATTATTATTTTCTAATCTCTCGTAAAAGAGCATAACATTGCCATATAAACAAACCATTCGAAATAATATAAGTTAATAAACAAATTATTATTTTTCATGTAGGATAACATTGACACGTTTTATATGAAATAGATTTCTTGAGCTACTCTTTTCATTGTCTATGCATAGATTTTTGTTTCTTAGATCATCACTATGTCAACCTTTTCCTGGGTAATCCTTCATTTTAGCATTCTTTGTTTTGACATAGTCTTCAAACCTCTAATATTTATGGATGTAATCTTCATAATTAACATTTTAATTGGGATGGGAAGTAGTGATCTAGCAGGCACACTACTTGGCTCGAGTCAACCATTGGGGCCCTAGTTTCTTCTATTTTATGTTTATGGGGTTTCCTCTCATTTTTTTTTCCTCTCCCAAATTCTTCATTTAGGATTTTATAGGGTTGGTTTTTATTCCCATATTTCCAATAGCTGTTGTTGAGGCTCCTTGAGTGCTACCTATGGATTTACCCTTTAACATTTTCCTTTGCAACTTTTGAAGTTGAGAAATCAATATATTATCCACCTTCTGATCTCCATGGGCTTCACATCATCGGTTGCAATCCATATCTAACTCTTCCTTTGAATATAATACCAAACCTTAGATTTCTTGCATCACCACCTCTTATTCTACCTTATGTTCTTTCCATGGTTCTCCCTATGTTCTTCTCATTTTAGATAGGTATTCATTTGTTTCATTCCCTATCTTCATTACATCCTTTTGATTCTTTGGTTTCTCTAATGCAAGAAGTTCACTATATTTCCCTTATAGGACTTGAAAGTTGTTAGTTGAATTCTTGGGATGGGTAATTGTTTGTTGTTTTGGTGTGTGTTTCTCATCCTTTCTCTTGCTTGGGATCTTGGTGAATCCCTCGTCATGCATTTCTTCATTCACTTTATTTTCTAGGTTGGTATTGTTTAGGATACAATCCCCAAAAACATGGCCATGAACATGGCATTTCCTACATCTAAATGGTATATTCTCATAATCTAAAGGTTGGTTCCGCTCTTCATCTCTGTAAGACACTACTATCAACACTAGGAGAGCTCCCACTATATTCATATAAACACATATTCCAACATATGAAATATACCTTTCCACCTTTGTTACTTTTGAGACCTTGACAAACGATCCTAAAGTATTTCCAATTCCTTCGAGGATCTTAAAATCCCAGAATTCCCTTGGCAACGAGTACATATAGATTCAAACACGGGTCACTGTAAAGTAATCTTTCTTAGGAAAAAACCGTTCTCTCCAAAATCACATATGCATCCCCTACAAATTGAAGAAGTAAGGGCCTTACTCAAACACTTTTTCTCGTTCTCTGGGTTTTGAGAAGACCACTATGAAAAAACCTTTTGACCCCTTCTTTAGGTTGATTTGTCCCTTTACTTTCGATATGTACTGAATCCATATTTTAAGATATTTCTCACAAGGTCATATTCTCATCAATCTTCCTATTAAGGAATGTTCATTTATCCATTGAATATAGTTCCCAATTCCAACCTATGTGGCCTTATACTTGGGTTTTTCACCGATCTTGGTCAGGCGTCCATTCTGCAACCTATTTTTTTGGCTGACCTGATCTGACACCTTATCATCCTTGGTTTGGGTTTCTATCGGTCCAATGCCAACCCCACCCATATCAACATATTTTCCCCTTCTTATAGGGGCCCCTTTAACTGCTTCGTTGAAGGACTTTTTGACTAGTCCCGACGCTCCTTCTTCTTGAGCCACACCCATCTTGGGATATGTCATCCCTACTACATGAAACACCTACCATACACTAACTCCTATGAACTCGCCAAAACCCACACATACAACCCTAGGAACTCACCCCGCACCTTCATCCTCGTGGTCTCCCAAAGAGGAGTTAATCATATATTAATTGGTAACTAAATATGATATTTATTTTTGCAAAAATGTCAAAATACCTCATCAAGCTCTTAGGATCAAAATTTTGAATTGTATAATATCTTTTATTGTGAATTTGTGCATACGRTTGAGAAAGCTTGTATTTAGCATTATCAAAAMTTATAATGTATAATATTATTAAATAATATTATTTCATAGTARGAATTAATTYTATATTAATTCTTARCTAAATATGATATTTATTTTTRCAAAACATTATTTAAATTAATTATTATTTTCATTGTAAAAAGTTATTTAATATTATGAAAAATTGAACCTATCCACATATATATTGAACTTTCAAAGGAATAAATTTTCTTTTAACATAAACATATCAATTACTTATTACTTAAAAGATTAAAAATTAGATATATATATTTTTCAATTATATTAAAAATTAAATATCATTTTTTTTCTTTATCATCATTATCATGTGTAATAGATTTCATTTATTCATTTTATTTAACTTATAAATAGATGAAACTTTATTTAATAAAAAAAAACTACCCATAAAATATTAAAATATTAGCTTGATGCTCATTTAATAATTCTTTATATATAACAATATTTATAAGAATCTTCATAAAAGAGTTCTTAGATTAATATATTTTAATTATGTTTGACCATTCTAATTTTCTTTATTTATAAGAATCTTCATAAAAAGAGTTTTTAGTTTAATATATTCTAATTTTGTTTGACAATTGCAATTTTCTTTATATTTTTATTTGTTGAAATTTAATACTATGTAAATACTCTAATTTTATAATATTTATTCATACTAAAATATATACTCTAATTTTATAATATTTACTCATATTAAAATATACTCTAATTTTATAATATTTATTATACTAAAATATATACTCTACTTTTATAATATTTACCCATACTAAAATATAAAATCAAAGTCAAACAAATTAGTATACAAATCTAGTTTTAAATATTATAAATTAATAAATAAATTATTATTTTCTAATCTCTCGTAAAATAACATAACATTGACATATAAACAAACCATTCTAAATAATATAAGTTAATAAACAAATTATTATTTTTCATGTAGGATAACATTGACACGTTCTACCATCGGATGCGGTGTTAGTGCGAGACAAATGGTGCGAAGCGGGAGAGCGGTCAGGCCAACAAGGCAAGGAGCTATGTGATGAGCTTGTGTCAATTAACATCGCCTTGACCATGCATTAATTCAACTTCACGTTGTAGCAGCACCATTAACTCTGGTGTGCCCGACCCTCATTACGATCTTCTCTATGGCTTTTCCGACTGCAAGTGTTTCTCATCCTCACTCGAGGACCGATCTCCACATCCATCCGCTGCCTTGTCTTGGATTAACCTGGACTTTCATGGTGTTCACAGCCCTTGGCCCTCTCCAGGCTCTCTGCATTCGCCTAGAGCACTTAGCCATTATCTGCCTTCAAACGAAGAACATTATGTCGCGTCAAAGAGGAAGGCCGCGAAGAAGCTCTCCATGGCATCCTCCTCGGCCCCGAACCTCTGTTTCTCCCCCTGGTTCGCCCTCCATGTTCTCCTCGCCACCTCTGTAGCCTAAGCTAACACCTCTTGCCTCCTCCACCCCGCCTGCCTCCCGGTTCGAATGCCTAGTCATTACTGACAACTCGTCGGGCTCTCTTTTGCGATTTCCTGTCATCCCACCGAACTCCAGAACCAGCGAACCTTCTCTTGCACCAGTAGCTTTCTCCTCACAGCCTCCCATGGGGGCACCACCTCTTTTTCAATGTGCCCGAAACAGTGCGTATGCGTCTACCAACTCCATCCCTGATTTGCAGCTAAAAGAAAGTTTAACCATTCTCTATGGTATGGTCTTCGAACTCCATCAGGGAATGGAGGACCTCCAATCCTGAATGCAGATTATGGATGGAAAGATCTCGACCCTCCTTCCGATTCTATCCACCTTCTAGGATGCTTTCCCCTCCACTCTAGAAGGCGCAGCTTCAGTAGAGGAACCCCATGCAGAGAGCGACGACAAGAATGCCCAGCCGCAACGTTCAATAGAGGTCATTGTGGAGCAGGTCAAGCATGAGGACACGGAGGCTGCGACAACTACAGGCCAGCATGTGTACTGTCTCCCTGGAGATTCCCTGCCAGATGCCAGCAAGGACGAGAGAAACGTGGGCGCTGACATGCATTTGGAAGGCAAAGGGACACCCATTGACGAGGAGCCTTGGTACGCGGCCGTTCTAGCCACTTAGCCAAGTTACTCGCCAAGTGTATGACCCCACAGGGGTTCCTTTATCTTTAATAGTTTCTTTTCTTAGCTGTTTTACTAAGTGTATGACTAGGCATTCAAACCGGGAGGCAGGCGAGGTCGAGGAGGAAAGAGGTGCTATCTCAGGCTACAGAGGTGGCGAGGAGAACGTGGAGGGCGAACCAGGGGGAGAAACAAAGGTTCGGGGCCGAGGAGGATGCCATGGAGAGCTTCTTCGCGGCCTTCCTCTTTGACGCAACATAATGTTCTTCGTTTGAAGGAAGATAATGGCTAAGTGCTCTAGGCGAATGCAGAGAGCCTGGAGAGGGCCAAGGGCTGTGAACCCGGTTCAAATGCCTAGTCATATACTAAGCTTAGTTCTGTTTTACAAGACTGTTAGACTATCAAATACTAGACTTACCCGACTGGCTGAACTGGTTTCCCCTCTGTTAGGGCAGTTCAACAATTACAGTGTGATTGTTTTCAAGTTTTTGTACCTCTAATCTAGGTTTTTTAAGACCCTTTATATATAAATCTCTTACTTACACCAAAAAAAATAAAATAAAAATAAAAAAATTAACACGTTCTATATAAAATACATAAAACAAAACAAAAAAATTCACACAATTTTATATGATATAAACCAAAATGCAATATAGTCATAATAAAAACCAAAGTACATATACAACTAATATTATAGTGAAATATAAATTACATTTTCATTAAAATCGTTTTCCATTATAATAAAGACCCAAACATGGATTTACAGTTACTTTCGTGAGTTAGGCATAAATACTTATTTTCTCCGACATCTATCTTGGCGCACGCAGAATTTGCCTCCCCTTTTCATGATTAAGTGAAGACAATCAATCCAAAATACCTTCAATTCCAAATATCTTCAATTAGTGAACTAATATCTCGATTAAAAAAGAGTTTGATGTGGACATATGTGTCGAGCGCACAACGCGCAATTACCAAATGTCTTTGTTTTACGTTGAACATATCACAGTCGACAGCTTAGGTAAACCGTCTTGCACCTTATGCTTGACTTCATCACATATTTCAGAAATAATTCACGTTGCTTGTCATTTTGCATGGCATTCCACCATAGGAGTTTTATTTATGTTAATCATTTATTTAAGGAAGTCTAGATTTAAAATATAATGTACGAAGGTTAGGCAAACTTTGCAACTATTTGTAAGATAGTCAATTAAATGAAAGAACTTGAGGTCACTGTGATTGCTGCTGGGTCATATTAAATATATTAAATGAAGTTAACTGGGGAGCAAACATAATCGTTTTTTAGAAAAAAAAATAGTTCTAAATCTTGTCAGATTTTCAGTTGTAGTCTGAGTTTTATATAGATTAAAGTTCCATGTTTTGCCTCATTTTAAATCAACTCAGATTCTCAAAAAATCCACCAAAATTCTAAATTAATCAAAATTTAAAACGGCACCACCAAAAAAACTTACCCTAAAAATAACTTGAAAAAGAAGATTGCTAAGTTAACTCACTCAGTATTAAATTACTGTACAATGATATTTGGACAATAAAATAATGTAGAATAACTGATCTCTCATA
>ML777265.1:1024432-1034466 GCA_009831015.1 Picea engelmannii | reverse complement strand
AATTTTGGATAGCTCGTCACTCCTAGGCACACAACCTCTTTCTCCCCGAAATTACATCTACAAAAAACATCCAAACATGTCCACAATTGTTGAGGATTGCAACTTCCAACAAGTCATTCTTCACAAAAAAGTACAAGAAGACCCATCTACACCATTAAATAAGCCCCAGAAAGAAATTGAAGACCGTAGAAGAGAATTTGACCCGACTAGTAAAAGACTTAAAATAATAAAGTAATTTGAAGACCTAGATAAATACAAGACTCGATCATTTCATTTGAAGAGTCAGACAACTCCTTTTGCACTATGCACAAGGAAGTTGCAGCTACAATTTTGGTAATTTCTCTATTTCCTGGTTTCTTGTATCTTGATAAGTGTGCCACACTTAGGAATGCTATTCTTGGTTTCTCTTGGTCATCTAATTGAGGCGCTAGGTCTTGATGACTCTATCCTTGGGGAGGATATTCTTTGTATGGTATTTTGGCTATTGATGGTGATGTACTCGTAATATCTTGGACTCAATTCTTCTATTAAAAGGTTGTTACGTTTTATCCCAAGGTTGGGCTTCCTAGGATAAACTCTTGTGTTCTTGTGTCTAGTGTGCATGGTTAATATTTCAAGATCTTGTTATTTCTGTTGCATTCTTATAGTTGATATTTTCACATGATTGTACAAAAACATAGGAGAGAGATATCGACACAAATTAGAGGAGGTGTGTATTCTCTTGGAGGAGGACCTTCATAACATCAACCTCCAGAAGCATGCAACTCAGTTTGATATGGTGGTTCACAAGGAGGAGGAGTATATTGCTAGAGAGGATCAAGTGAGAACTCAACTACAATGAATCTAGTACGGAGATGAGGGATCTAAGTTATTTTTTGACTTGTTGAAGAGAAAATTTGTGGCTTACATGGTTATTGGTCTACACAGAGAAGATGAGACTCTTAGGAGAACTAAATACATATTTGAGGTATGTTTAGTGGTCACTTTCAAAATATTTTCTCTGATTACCACTTGTCGGAGTGAGTTGTCGATGCTTTGGAGCCACAAAAATTTCTGATTGGAGATCGGGATAGATTGGAAATAGATTTTATCAAACATGATTTTTTTGTTGCACTCTCTTCAATGAAAAATTGGAAGTCCCAGAGTATTGATGGTCTACCTTGTGATTTTTATAATGAGATGTGGGACATAGTGGGGGATGATTGTTTCAATCTTGCGCCTAAGGTATTATCCATGTGACGTATTTTATAATCACTTAATCAAGGAATGATCAATATTATTGTGAAGAATACTGCCATATATTCTTTTGGTGGGTGATGGTTCATAATTTTATTGAGGGTTTCTTATAAAATTATGGCCAAGGATTTAGATACGAGAGTTCAAGATGTGGCTAGGAAAATTTTATTCTAAGACAAGATAGGATTTGTATAAGGAAGTATTATTTTGGACACATTCTTGTCAGCTTTGGAGGCCATGGAGTCTAGTGAGAAGACACCCTTCCTAAAAATTGATTCTGACAAAGTATATGATCGTATTGATTGGAAATTTATCACCAATATGTCGACTTTCATTGGTTTTGGAAAAAGTTGTGTTGGTATGATTAACACGTTTTTTATCTGTGCATCCACTTGTATTTCAATGAATAATGTATTGTCCCCCCACATCCAATTCCATAGGTCTATTTGGAAAGGGTTCCCTTTGGACCCTTAATTCTATATTTTGATGGCTAATGCTATTCTATATTTACTGGAGGCAACTTCTCTTCAGGGTTGGCTTAGAGGTATTTATCTCCCTAGGGTGAAGGAGATTATTAACAATCATTTTGTAGATGACTCTCTTTTTACAACCTTTCTTGATAAGAATTTTGTCTCAACTGCCAAGGATTGTCTTGCAATGTTTTGCGAAGCTTCATGGAAAATTGTTAGTGATCATAAGACATACTACTAGTTAGTTGGTATTGAGGATTATCCCATGTGGTTTCCAACTTCTTGGAGGTTTTTCCAGCAAGGGATTATTGTGAAGTATCTTTGGATACCATTTAGGGTAGACATTTCTCGAGTTGCAATGTGGGATTGGTGCTTGGAAATATTGAATTGTAACATAATTTTTTGATACTGAAAGGATATTCCATTTGTTTCTATGTTGATGGCAGTGAGTACGATTCTTCATGCCTACCACATTTACTATGTGTCTTGTGGGCTTCCAAGCAAGGTGCAGTTTCTCTGATTGGAATAGATTTTGCGCTCGTACCTATGGGGCAACTATGGTGGGGCTCATGGTATCCCCATGATCTCTTGGGTATTCTATATCATGCACAAGGATGAGGGGGGCCTTGGAATAATTGATGTAGTGTCCCAAGGTAGAGTTTTTGTTGCTAAATGAGTAGTTAGGTATTTGGAGGGCTCATCTCCTTCGGAGGTTTTGATGTGGAACAAATTGATTTCATTCGATCATGTTAGGAGAGTAAAGGGTCAATTTGATTTATGTGATATCATGTCTACTCCTCATAATTTCCATATTTCAGGGTCCCTCATCTTTAAGAGTATTTGGGTAGCTTGGAGGAGGGTAGTAGAGTTGGCTCGTTGGAAGTGGTCAGGAAGTACATCAGTTTGGGATCTCGCCAAAAGTTTAATTTGGAGTTGGAATTAGGGGGTAATTGCATATCTAACCTCCCTCTTTTTAGGAAAGTAGTCGTAATAAAAGAAATATTTTCTTTTGGAAAGATCTTTGAGATTCAAATGCTCATTCTTAAAATACTTGGCAGTCAATGGTTGGGGATTTTACATTGTTTTTTGTGGATAAACCTACTTGGATGGATATTATTGGGCTCATACCGTAGGAGGATACTTTTAAGATGAATATTTATATGGAAGATCCCTTTCAATGAGATTGGGATTAGATTTTTGGGCATTCCTTGAACCAATATGATTCTCTTAAGCTCTACTCCATTTTTCATGAGTCGGATGAATTAGGTCCCATTCTTAATGCTAGGTGGATTTACTCAAATGAAGAGACCCATTGGATTTGAGCTTCTTATAATCTATGGATTTTTTCTTGGTTGGTGATCTACCAAGGTTTCCCCTCCAAATCCCATCTTGCGAAAATTGGTCTTTTTGATGGTATTTTGCCCTCATGGTTGAAGTTTGAATCAATGAAGCATGTTTTATGGGAGTGTGGCTTTGAGAGACCTTGTTGGGATACTACTCAATATAGGTTGGAAAACATTCTGTAGGGGTATTTGCATTGGCGTACAGTTTGTTTAGTGATTCCAAATCGGTGATCTGAGATTCCTTGGTTGGTATTTGGCATTGTTTGAGAGTCTCAGCTTTATATATCCTTTGGAAACTCCATTGCAAGTGTGATTTTGACAATGAGGTTATTTCTTAGTTATATTTTTTCTAATCATGGTTAGATGAGGTACATATGCAACTCCTCTCAAAATGAGCATTACTGATTAGATATTTGAAATTGTTAAATTTGTATGCTTATTCTAATTTCATAGTTGTTTTAGTATTCCTTCGAAAATGGCGATGATGTTCATTGTATATAAGAAACATGTTTAAAAAATATTATAATACTCTTACAAAATTACAATAAATCATATTATCATTACAAATTAATATTAAATATTATAATAGTATTTAAAAGTTAAAGGATTATAATATTTTTACAAAGTTAGAATAAATCATAATATTATCCTGAATTAATATTAGATATACATAATTGTTGGGATCTAAAGATGTCCTAAAACAACCTTAGTTTTAACATTAATTTATCAACCGGAGGATTCATCTTTTATCTCAAGAAAATCAACAAAGTCTATGTAGATAGCTTGTAGAGGCTAAAATCACCTAGCTAAAGCAAACTTGAGTTTATCCACAATCAAGTTCCTCAAATGTTCATTTAAAGATTCTAAGATTAAGATATTACTTAATAGAATTGAAATCTAATTGCTAACATGTTGTGAATGAAAAGGAACTAGCTAACCTGCTAAATTCATTTAACTGAAAAGCAATGATTGAATTTGAGTAAAGACTTGCAGAATTTACTATTGACTAGGAATTGAATTGTTGGAAAGGAAATAGTGAACTATTCTAATAGAAAGAAACTGCAATTGTAAAATCGTAAGGAACAACAATCATAACTAAATGGAAACGAACAAAAATTGTAGCTTTAACTGAAAGGAACGACAATTGTAACCTATTCGAAAGGAACAACTAATGGGAATCTTAAGTAAAAGAAAAAACACATATGAAAACATGAGGAACTGTCAAGCAAAAAACTAGAGTAATGGAAATTGGAATAAAAAATCATTGACTCTCAAGAGAGATATCTATCTTTTGTATGCAACACGTATGAAATCATTATCATGCTTATGCATTTGTCTTAACTATTGTGAAAGGGAATTGAATCGTAAAAAAGAAAACAAACTGATACAATTACAACTGAAAGAGTAGCTCCTTTAGACTGGGCCGTTGTTCCTTAGAATCATTCTATGAGAAACTCAGTATATAGAAATGGTGAAAACAATCAAATCTTTTATTAACTTCATAGCTGGTACATCATTCACAAAAACGGCTTGTGCAGAGTAACTTTGAGTCTGAATACTTGAACACAATTATTAACTTGTCTTTTAGGATCTATTATCCTCTCTATATACAATAATTTGAGTAAATCAAACCATCCTGAGGATGGGAAGATCCTCGGGATTACTTTACTATTATAAGGTTACAATATAGGAAACCGAATCATATTTAAAACTACTTTTGCACCAAAAGTCCTTAATCTCAAATGGCTCACACATTTTCAAGATATCCTTTGCTATTTCGGTTTTGACAATATTTAACCAATCCTATAAAAAAATCAAACAATTCCAACAGTATTTTAGAATTTATTCATCATGACTTCAGTAACGTCACTAGAAGACATATTAGTCATTTTCTATTCTATTTATCCCTAATTAACAGAAAATTCACTCAAGATTGTATCACAAACTTTGTGTATAAGGAGGATATGTGTACCATTTTCATAACCCAACATACCCCCGGGCTTACCTTATTGCATGTCCTCATGCAAGCTAAGATATTACATGTAAATAAGTGATGTTGTAAAGAGGGAAAGTTGGTTCACCAGTGTAATTCACCTCAAAATTTACATGTAAAAATTAAAAAAAAAAAATATTTATTTATTCTTCTTATTCGGATCTTTGAGTTGATACTGTGTCTTTAAAGTTTCAGTCATTCATCAACCATGATGTACAATAGTCCTTTGTTTTTACGTCTTTAACCAATTTTATCATATTGTCACCTCTTCCTATTCCGGTACTGAGTTATATATGCGATCATAGGTACATAGCCAGGGATACCTTTTTTTTATTATTATTGCAACTTGGTAATACCCACCGTTTCATTTCCAAAACCCACTTTATGTTAAGTGGTATAACTACTTAGAACCAACTATTCTATAAAATAAATGGTCATAGATGTGAAGTATTATGATAAACGACCTTGTATAAATATTATTACATGGTCTATGAGAAGAGGTTAACACCATTCGGCATACTTTTAAACAAACCCTTTTGGGGTAAAATTGGAACACTAAAATATACAAAAGCATAAGCGTGAGAGGCTAAACCTTGGGTAGGATATGGTTAAAGTAAAGGTAGTTGGGATTCAATGTATAACCGGTGTAACCAGGTGATAAAAGAATTAACCCAACGTAGGTCATCTAGGTTCCTTGCCATTAATTCTCTGAGCAAACACAATAGGTTGGAACCCTCTCGTCTTAAAGACCTGTCTGCAACATTTATGGCGCTCTGAGATAAGTCTAATCATTACAGAGTTCAACCGGCATGCCCAATGAAATGTCAACACTTACCATTTGTTCATGTGGCCAGGTACGATTCCCACTCATCCTCCATTACTCCATATGAAAGGTATCCCATAGCTTTCATTCATTCTGGTCTTGGCCTGGTGAAGGAAAAAATGGAATGCTCCAGACTAAACTCTGATTTAGTTTCCCATCTTAGCAACGTGGTCATGCTTCTATGAAATCGGACCTTGTTCTAGGTGGAAGAGCTCTTGGTAGCAGACTCCTCGACGGACAACCCTGTATGTGGTAAGTTGCCTTGGCTGTCATTTTACATTCGGAACTTTCTGTCTCATTGAGTATTTTTTCTGTAACTCCATTTGACAGATAGATCCTTGGTAGCATTATTGTTTTATATCGGTGTTAATATAGCAAAATGGAAATCGGGGGTGCTCTAGCAGGGTTTAGGTTTCTCATAGTTTATCTTCTCTCTGTACTGGCTTTCCTGTCGAGATTGATCCATCTTTATCTTGTTGAAGGTCTTACCCCGATGTCTGAAAATGTGCATCCAAGATATTCTATTTATTTATTTTCTTAACTAAACTTTCGTATTGGGTATGGCTTCCTTCGTCGGTTAATTCCTAGTTGACAAAGTATATAACTGGCCTTTCCTATGTGTAATAGACCTCTCGGTACAATGTGAATCTTAAAAATAAGTTTTATGCTTAAACCTTAAATTCACTGGTATTATTATACCGATTATAGGTGTCGTCCTAAAGTCTAGAGGTGGTTTAATCCTTCCTGTTTATATTTAGACTGTTACAATGGATTGATGTTTACTATTGCTTTATGCTCATTATACGCATGTTATCTCTGTTTATGATTTCTTTGGATTAAAAGATAGTATTCATCACTAATGATGGGCCCCTTTATTATGTGAGGGTACCCATCAGGGAGGCACGAGCTCCTCCTCCCTCCTCGGTCTGGAAGCACATGGTTTGGCACAAATGGCGAAGGATATAAAATCCGCTATTATAGTTAAGTTCCTTTCTCATTTCGTTCTATTCTTTTTTAAATGGTTATGTTATTGTTTGTTGGATACATTTTAATGTTTCACCTTATTTCGTGCAACATGTGATCATGTCGTGGAAGGAGAACGCCATCTTCACTCTTCCAAGAGATACTCGGGTTCCAACTACAAAGGCCCTCTGTCTAAGTTATTACGAGTTACTAGCACCGATGATCAAGGCTACATCTTTTTCTTAATACTGTGAAGATCTTTCATTTTTCCAGTTCTGTATTAGTTGTTTTTAAGGGTACACCCTAATTTGTATTAATGACTGGTACGTCGAAAGTACGCCAAGCTTGCACTTGGTTGGATTCATGATATCTAGACAACCATTTCCTTAAATGATTATGAACAATGTATTGGGTTTTTATTTGTAGTGGATATTATTGAAGTAACAAGATTCAGAGCTGATGTTTATGTGTTTAACATTCTCTTCTAAATTTTTTGAAAGTTCGGTTTGTCAAAACACAGTTGAATTCTTTTCTTGAATTGTTCTAGTTAATTTCCCATAATTAATTACACAATTGTCCCGATATGATTTAACCATGTATGGTAATGAACCTACAGCAAGAACATAAGTGTTGTGTTTAAGGGGTTCGTTCCCATTGGTACTGTGCGCTTGTATTCAAAACTTCCAGGTTTTTGTTGAAATTTAGGCACTTATTTCTATTATACAAACAAAATAGTAATGGTAGGAGTTTAGCCTGAGCCTCGCTTTCCCCCATTCGTTATTGTTTTCTCTCAAGTATTTTACTTTACTCGTTCATATCATATACCCTAACTTTTCGTGAATTACATATTGCACTGTAGATACGCCGTGCAATTTATATTTTAACTTATGTTCTTATTTCATCCATTAATCAAGCATTTGGTCGATCTCCCCACCAGAATTAAGTCAGTTTGTTCCTGCGTCGATACTACTAAACCACACCATAGTACATATGCTCCAACTCTTTTGTATTGGGGTCTGTGGATTTTGCTGGATTATTTTCCTACGAGTATGTTTATACATATATATATATATTACCCGACTCTGTTTATAGTCGGTTTACTTTAGTGTCACTATATCGTTTATAAAGATTACCCATTATATAATATGTCTCTCTTCATATTATACCTATACAGGTCTACATGCATGTCGAATATAATCTCAGGGTTGTAGGGTATATTTACTTATGGTTTGAACTTGTATACTTATTAGTGAGGGTTCACTGTATACTATAGTCATCTATAGGAAATATAATGTTTCCATAGGAAAAGGTACGCATGGCTACAAATACACTATGCAAGCAAATCAATTTCCTTTTGTTCAACAAATTTAATTTGAAGGTATCTATAGACTGTAGTCATCCGTAACCAATTCACCTGTAGTCATCCTCCTTTGCCTATGTTTTTGGATGCATGATGACTTGAAGGATTTCACTATATCCGAAACCAATTCACCCCACAGATACAGAGATATTGAAATTCGGTACAGGAAATAACACACAACAACTATATGATCATTAAAACAGATACTATGTGTTACACGTCAAAATTGCTCAGATGGATAAGTGTCGCATTGTCCCTATCAGTCGTCGTAAGTGTCGCATATTCTCTGCAACTTTTGCAAGTGTCACAAGTTGATCATTAGTGTCGCAAACAATGTTCAGACATGATGCCATGATAACGACACTAAGGAGGCACTTATGACACCTCATATGACTGATTTTAAGATCAAGAACTAGTCTACTGGAATCAAATAACTCTTGACACCTGAAAGAAACCCTAAAACACTGATTTGGAAGGGGAACGCTCCCCTACTATAGCTGCAGAAGCGCTGGCGCTCCTCTACTATGATTCAAGGAGTGTTATAACGCCCTTTAGGCCCTTCTGGAGGAGCGCTGCTCACCTTAAGAGTGTTGGCACTTTCCCAAGGAATACCAGGAGCGCTACAACGTTCTGATACCCCTTTTGGAGGAGCGCTCCCTATTCTAGGTCAATTGTTAGCCCGTTGAGGAGAATAAGGGGGAGATCATTCGAGATTAGGAGGAAGTTGTGCTCGAATTCTCGTTTTCATCAAAAGATCCCTGATCTAAGGAGAAGATCCCCAACTGGTTCTAAACATAACTCAAGAGGTTAGACCCCTCCTAACCTATATAAACAGGCTCTATGATGGTGGAAAGGGGGAAGAAAGAACTGAACATATGAAACTTATGATCTTGGAGGAAACTGACAGTCAGCCAAAGGAGAGTTATCAGTGAAGCTGTTGTTATCCAGGTTGTGAATCTTTCAGGCAAGGGTTAGATGAAGAGGACTTGACAAAGCTCTCGCATTCGCATCTATGATTGTAAGTACTGCTGTCGTTATTCTCATTAATATGAAACGCTTGGCCTATTTCTTTCTAGTTTGTGTCTGATGTTACATGAACTTATCATTTAGTGATAGATCTGTTTTCAAGCTAATGTCAATAGAGTAGGAAGTGGTCGTATCTTGTTTTGTCCATAGACATCAGCGAGGAGCAAAGGATTGGAGTGCAACTCAGAGCATGCAGGGACAAACGTCGATTGAAAGGTACTTTTATTATCCTCCCTTCTCATGCATTAGTTTGGATAGATTTGAAATGAAGTCAGTGTCCACGTTAAGCATTTTTCTGTATAGGGTTAAGGTCAAGCCTTAGAGGTGATCTACCTATCCACAGGGAGATTTTCCTATAACAGAAACTGGCGACTCCACTGGGGAGATAGCCTCGAATCGAAACCTCTTGTTTTGATTTTTCTCCTCATTGACCTTGTTATGTCCCTTGATTGTTTTAGACCTGGTTTACCCCTCTTTGATTAGTTTCATGAGCTGATTGGCTCCTTACCTTGTTACATTCAGCATATTTGTTAAGCTCAAATCTCAATTTTTGAAATTTTTTGACATTTCTGGGACTTTTAGACCCTGTCGCCCCTGACCTAGTGTTATCAGAGCGCCAACACTTCTAGCAGCCTTACACAGAGTGCTATAATGCTCTTTTCCCTTGGCAACAGAGAGCCAGCCCCCTTTTGGCCAAAAAACCCTCCACAATTGCATTTTTCAGGGTTTGCCTCTTTGGCTCTTCTGCTGAGTGATCTAGTGAGTCAATTTGTCTTCCCTTTTAGCATTGACATCTATCTTTTTGAGGAATAAACACCTT
>ML777265.1:1006022-1024332 GCA_009831015.1 Picea engelmannii | reverse complement strand
TGGAATGGTAGATGTCCAAATATGGTATGCCAAACCATTGTTTCATTGAGGGTTGATGCACTCTGTGCATAAGTTTGACTCAGATTTGCAGTTCTGAGGGTGAGGGGAAACATCCTATTTGGAGTCATATAGATTTCAGAAATCAATTTTCTGTTGGGTTTTCTATCATATATTTTGCAAGATGCTCCCTCAAAAAGTACCTTATATCCTTTTTCAATGAGTTGTCCTACACTTAACAAGTTATGTTTCAAGTCTGGAACATGATAAACATTAGATATGTCTTTCTTTACATTCTATTTAGTAAGAATAGGAACAGTTCCTCTTCCTTGAACTTTGACTAAATAGTCATTTCCAAGGGTAATATCAGATGAAATTGAAGAATCATTGCTGGAAAGTAATTCTCTGTTACCTGGCATGTGATTGCTGCAACCACTGTCCAGCAACTAGAGATCTTTAGGTTGTTGTTCAGTTTTGTGGCATGAGAGAAACATACCTCCTGAGTTTTCTCCCATGTGATTTGACACGTGTGCTCTGCCTGAGAGATGAGTTGCCTGCTTCTTCCTGCATTCATATTCATAGTGCCCATACTTTTTGCAATAAAAACATTGAATGTTGGATTTGTCATTCGACCTTCTCCCTTTGCCTCTTTGAGGCTGGAAATTATGATGGTGATTTTGTTATTGATTTCTGTGACCTTGGAAGTTCTGAGTGGGATATTGTTGTCTATTTCCTCCACTGGTATGAGGGTTACCCTGGTTTTTCCCTCTTCCTCTACTTATTCCTCTCCCTTTCCCTCTTCTAAATAAGAATTGAGATTGGAAGGCATTTGATATTGACTCATCTGTGAGATGTAGTCTTGTCTCATGTGTCACCAGAGAACCAATTAGTTCATCTATTGAAAATCTTGACAAATCCTTGGATTCAAGGATGGCTGTTACAACCATTTCAAATTTCCTGGGTATACTTATGAGAATTTTCTCAACAATTCGTTGATCAGTGATGGTTTCACCAATGAGTCTGATCTGGTTCACGATGCCCATGAATATGGTCATGAACTGATCTACATTTTCGGATTCTGTCATCCTGAGAGTCTCGAATTGTGTCCACAAGGACTGCAGTTTAACTATTTTTACCCTGTCATTTCCTTGGTAGGATGTTTTGAGGATGTCCCAGGCCTGTTTGGAAGTACCAACACCTGTGATTTTCAAGAATATCGAATCATCCACAGAATTTTGAATCCATAATTTCACTTTGTTTTCTTTGGTCCTCAGAGTTGCCTGAGCAATTCTCTAGGCATTCGTCATGGCAGTGAGGGCGGCTGGATCTGGTTCTACATAGCCAAGATCCACTGGTTCCCAACACTCTTTTGCTTGCAAGAACGACCTCATTCGAAGAGACCAAAATTTGTAATTATTTCCCAGAAGAATCGGACCCTAAGTTGGGCCGAGATTGCTAGTCGACGCCATTAAAAAGAAATGTTGAAAAAAAAAAAATAGAGGGAAAAAATTTGTATTTACCTCCGATCTCAAAAATGTCGATTTGTCGATGGACGATGGGAGCTTATCGGGCTTGAGTTGGCCCTTGGTCTCCTTTCAATGTGACCACATGCCTTGTGTTAAAGTGCTACGGGCTTTTCCCGTTCCTTGTCGTGCAAAATGACAAAACGCGAAAAATCATCTTTGGACTTTTCAACGGTCCAGATCGTGCTACGATCTGACAGTCCAGATGTTATCGGGATATCGTGAATCGGGATTTCACAATATCTGATGTTGAGGTTTTCTTACTCCTTGATTTCCCGATTTCTGATATTCTGATGGCGCTGTCCTGTCGGGGCTTTTCCCGATGGCTTCGATCTGCGACACGTGTCCTTAACTGATGGACGGTCGTGATCCCTTCTCACGATTTCACGATATGTTATGTCCCAGACCTCTTGTCTCCAGGATCCGCAAAATGTCGATGCACCGATTGAATCGTTTGACTAGATGACATCAGTTGGGCCCCACGATGGAGTTTATCTCCTGTCGGGATTTCGGGGTTCGAAGTTTTGAAATGCTTGAGTTTCTTGTCCTCAAGATTTGTGATTTGTCGAATCCCGATTTGCCGATTGCCCTTTCCTGGTTGGAACTGTTGCCGAGTCCCTGGATTTACGCCACACGTCTGGGAGAGATGGACGGTCCTGATTCCTCCTAGGGATATCGTGACCTGCGATGCTTCGTTGACACAATGTGTCTGTCAACGTGAAACTCCGAATGCTGATACGCTGACGGTGCCCTCGATGTCCGCCACGTGTCCGGTCAAAATGGACAGCTTAGATCTGATCGGGATTTCGCGTATCACGATTTCGCGAGTTGTGATTACAATGATCTTGGACAACTCAAAATTGTGAATGCCGAAATGCCGACGGGCGCTACGATGTTCACCACGTGTCCAGGAGAGAGGGACGACTGAGATCTGATCGCAATATTGCGTATCGCGATTTCGCGAATTGCGATGTCAAGTTTCTTTGACAACGTGAAACCCCAAATGCCGATTTGATGATTCATTGATCTGCTGCCACCTGTCCTCTGAGATGGACGACTCAAAAGCCTTCTCAGGATATCCTGATATTGCATATCGGAGTTTGTGGAGAGCAGTTTCCTTTGCTCGTCCAACTCGCGATTTTGCGATGGAATAGGATCTCGCCACGTGTCTCTTGATGGACGGTCAAGATGACGTCGGGATTTCACAAGTCAAAAAACCTCCGGTGCACCCCAGATGACTAATCGGTGTGCAACTTATTGCTGATCTAACGGTTGTCGGGTCTGTGGGCAAGATCTGATGGCTGAAATTCTTTCTCCCTTTCCGTGCTCTCCTCGTCCCTTCTGGACTGATTTTCTGCCTTGGAACCGTTCACAGGACGAATTTCACGGCTTAAGTGGCTGTTCTTTGCGCCTGCGATGCGTTCTTTACACCTGTGGAAGAAAGATTCGTGAATCTTTCAAAGATTTGAAAAAAATTTACGATTTCTTCGTGATCTGCTACAATATTTGACAGATTTGAGCGATTTCCAAGAATCTTTAAAGGATTCTGCCTTCTGCCTGAATCTTTAACAAATTTAAGAGAAATCTTCAAGTTCTTTAAGCTTCTTTCGTTCTGCAACTCTTCTGCGTCAATATTTGATGGTTCTTTGAAAAAATGGTGCAGGTTTCTTCTTCTGTGTTCTCTGATTCCTCGTTCTTTCGATTGAAGTACGCTCTGCACCCTCTGCAAGCTTCCTACGACGATATTTAAAGAGTATTACGAACAACTCTCCAAACATTGTGAAAAGGATGTGTCGTGTGCTCTCAAGATCCGTGAAGTTCTGTACTGTGAGGATCGTGTTGCTCTCCGGACTGTGTGAAGAGGCTTACACCTGAAGCTCTGATACCATGATAAATTGTGAAGCACAGAGAAATGAAGAGAGAAAAGAATAGTATATTCAAATGTATGAAGCACTACAGAACATAACTAAAGTAAGTTGAAGTACTGAAGAGTTTTTAACAATAGGAAATAGCTGAGCTTATATATGCTCAAGCAAGACAGAAATAGAAAGTACAACTATCCAGTACAACTGGCAGTGTACGGTTAGTCTGTTGAGGGTAAAATATATTTAATAGAAAACCCTAGTTTGTTTCATTCTGTTAATCCAGTTCTGAGTTTGTTTCATTCTGTTAATCTAGTTTTGGGGGTAGGCAGGGAGTCTCCGATGGTATCTGTGAAAGGGGTGGAGGCTAGTGGCTCTGGCAAGCATTGGAAGTGTGTTAAACGGTATAGAGGTCCGCTAATCCTAGTTCTTGGTGAGATTCAAGTCTGATGACCCTCACTCCTAATCTTGTAGGGGTTGATATAAGGGTAGGGTTGGTTGAAAGTCAGATTTTAAAACATGGTGACAAGGAATATGAGTAGGTGTTGGACCATACAGGTGTACCCTTTTGATGTGCAGGGTGTCATGTTTATGTACCTTTGGTGGTTTAGTGTGAGTGAAATTGAAAAATTATATTATTTAAATAGCGTCTCAAAAATAAATGGCATGTTAAAAATTATAAGAAATCAATAATATTATGTAATCTCAACCATTAAATCTATAATTTCAACTATATTTCAAAATTTCACACTAAATTTTAAACAAAAGTCATAGAAAAAAAAACGTGTTAAAAAATAATAACGTACTTGGACAAAGGAGGGTTAAAAAGGCCAATGACAGAAAAAATCTCAGAAGGAGATCCTCATAGTTAAACCCCTATGCAAGAAGTAGAGGCAACAATCAGGTTACTCGCACAAACTTAACTGTGTGGAGGGGCAGTATAGACTGGGGATGAGGAAGGGATGACTATGAAGACACACGGATGAGCCTATCCCTATCATCGAAATTTCACCTTAGTCTCATTGTCCGAATGAGATGGTTTCATTAACCTCCTCCATGTGGCTCGATTAAGCATACTGAGAATTTGGCTCCTCTAAATTTGATTTCTCCTTCTAATCAAAGTTTTGTTTTGGGTCTTGAGTTAATAATTATGTACGTGTCAATGGTGGGAGAAGGTATATTTCTTAAAGGGTTTATCTAGAATGTTTTTGGTCTTGAGTTAATAATTATGTATGTGTCAATGGTGGGAGAAGCTATATTTCTTAAAGGGTTTATCCATAATTAGAGATTCCTTCCAATACTCTTAAAATTAATATTCCTAAAACCGCAGTTAAGAAAGGAATGACAAAGAGCATTATTTCGGAGGCTTGAGGAATGAAAAAGAGAATTATTTTGGAGGCTTATTTGAGGAGGAGGAGAGTATTATATATATATATATATATATATATATATATATATATATATATATATATATATATATATATATATATATATACAAAGTGTTAGGAAAAAAGGGTAAACATTTTTGAAGCAATTCTTGAAGATGGACAAAGACAAGTTGAAGGGAAAATGTCAAAAAGAAATGGAAAAAAAAGTAAGAAATCTTATATTTATTTGTTTCAGTTGAGAGTAAATAAGGAAATCATGTTTGGCAAACTACATTTAATAATTCACTAAAAGGGATTTCAAGAGCAAACATTTCCATAGTGGTGGGTGACAAATGACACCTCTATCCATAACTTGCATGGCTTTAGCCAGCCTTCCAAAAATTTGGTTCTTAAAATGGTTATGGATGCACATAACTCTAATGTGGTTATTTTACAAGAAATCATGTCTGAGGGTTAGAATACTGTTTTTGATTTGGAAAAATATTTATGGGGATAGGAATTTATGTTCATTGACTTTAGGGTATATCTAGGAGACTTATTAATGGGTGGAAAAACAAAACCCTAAATTTCTCTAACTATTAGACATTTTCCCTTTGTTTAAGAATAGTTTTGTACCCTCAAAAGTTGAGGAAGGAATTGATAGTTTTGAATATATATATATATATATATATATATATATATATATATATATATATATATATATATGACTTAAAATGATAGAGTTGCATCTTAGAACAAGATATTCAACTAGGGATTGATGTAGAAGGATTTGACAATCATAAGGGACGATTTAAATTTCCCTCTCAGAGAATTCGAGATTTAGGGTCTCGTGGCATGTATATTTAAGGATTTTGGTATGATTCAAATTGAACTATGAAAACTATCTCTAGTTTAGAGGAACAAATTATGAGGGATAGGGAGAGTAGCCAAAAGGTCGGGCATGTTTCTAATATTCGAGTCTTAGCTTGAGGAATCAATAAGGTTCATGCAATGCATTATTTGTGGGAGGGAATCAAAACTTCTCCTCTTGTGGATGGAACTAGTTCTTGCATAGAAAATATTTTTGGTCCCTTTCAAATTTAACCTAGGTTTATTATAGTATGAAGAGTTTGTCAACATTATTAAGGAGGTATTGGTCCCTTTTCATGGCTTAGTTATAGAATCAACTACTTAATAGCTTGTAAATAATTTAAAAAGGAAAAAATAGACATCAATTGAATTGCTAGTAGCTAAAAAGGCTAAGGATGATAGGGTATTAATTGATGTTCAATGAAAATTAGAGGACTTGTATAGTATCCATGGCTTTGGATTTATTTTACTAGAATCAAATGTAGGTATAAATTCTACCAGAAAAAAAAGGAACTTCTATTTAAGAAAGAATCCAAGTGGATACTAAAGAGTAGATATTTATGGCTCTTGGCTCATGATTAGAACTTATAAATTTTTCATTAGAATGCCAATCATAGGAAATGCATCAATTCAATCTAGAAGATTAAATTTCTCAGGGAATATTTATAAGATGAAGGGAAGGGTTGTAATTGACCTCCTACTTTCCTTCCTTTGTAAATTATTAAGAAAATAAAATTATAATAAAATTATGATGGAGGACTTTGATAAAGAGGAGTTATTGGAAGTCTTTCCTAGATTTCATAATGATAGAATCTCCATTCTTGATGGTATTATCATAGAATTCTACATAGTTTGTTTTTATCATATTGTAGATAACTAAGAAGAATCATTGAAAAATCAAGGATACCTTGAAAGATTCTAGGAGATTTCAATACAAGATTTATGGATTTAGTTCCAAAGTTTGATAATCGATATATTCTTTTGATAATTTTAGGTTGTTTTTTCTATGCAATTGTACCTATAAAACCATAGCAAAAGTCATACCAAAAAGGGGTGAACATACTTTTGTCAAATTCCATATCCAATGCACAACTTGGTTTCTTATAAGGCACGACAAACCATGAAGTTGTTGGGTAGCCCAAGAAGAACTACATATAATAACAATTAAAAAATAAAAACCTATAGTGATTAATGTTGATCTTTCAAAAGCATATGATGGGGTTAGTCGATTGTACTTGATGTCAATGCTCATACAACTAGGATTTTGTGTCCCTTTTGTTTCTTGGGTTATGAGTTATGTTACAATAGTTTATTTTGATGGGTTGATAAATTGATAAGATTTTGAGTTCTTCAAGAATGAAAGGGTTTAAGGAAATGGTTTAAGGAAGGGATGCTCATTATCTCTCTTACTTTTCCTAATTTGCATAAACATTAAGTAAGGATTAAAAAATAATCATAGGTTTTAAAGGGATAAAAGTTCACAAATGCACTTTTTTATCTAATCTTTTATTTGTGACGATATACTAATATTTTGTGATGGAACCAAGAGAGATTATAATACATGAAAGGATATTATGGACTTAAATTGTTTGGCTATAGCTATGTAGATTAACCTGGAAAAATTCACCATTTCCTTTACAGTGGGAATATCAACATGAAATAAGGTATAAATTCCACAATAGTTTACATTTCATTAGTTAAAGTTGGAGAATGAACTAAAATACTTGGTTTTTTACTGAAAACCAAATGATTATTTGAAAAGGGATTGGAACTGGGTGATCCATAAGACAGGAAAAATATTAAATGTATGGTGCAATCGATGCCATCACGAGGAGGTAGTTGGATGCTAGTAAAATCAGTTTTAGAAGCCATACCTATATATTGGATGTCATTATCATGGATTCTCATAGGTTATTTTATTAGAAAAATCATAGACATATTTATTTAGTTTGGATGTTGTGAAAGGAAGAGGATCCCTCTTGTCAATTGGAAAAGGATAGTCCCAAAAGACATGGGGGTATGGGGGAACATTAATATATTCTACTTCTCAAGAGTCCTGGAAGCAAATAGTGCATGAAGAATCATTCAAGGAAAACAATCATCCTGTCAAGTTGTGAAGGAGAAGTACATAAAATATGATGGTATGGAAATTTGGATTAAGAAATCCTAGGAAAAAAATTGAGAATATCTTTCTCATATGGAAAGTTGAGGCTTTATCCTTTCCTTTAGTGGGAAATTTGTTGGTTTGGAAATTTGGTAATGCATCAAAGGTGAAAATAGGGAAGGATCCTTGGATTGGTTGTAGGGAGGATTACATGCTTCCAAATCATATAATTCATCTCCTAAGTTATACAGATATGTACAATCTAAATCAAATGGTGAATTGAGAGATGTTTAAAATATAGAACCAAGGATGGTTACATGCTAGGGCTTTGGGGGCCTCAAATGAAAGGAAGCCATCCTTTGGGAAACTTTCATTGCAAAACTTTAGTCCAACCATGTTATGATCAAGGAATAATAGCACACTTTGGTATTTAAATAGTCATTGTTTTTATACAGCCAAACGTTGATATAAATTTTTACATTCATATGGTGTATGATCCAGGTGGATATTGGTGGCCACCTGCCTATTCCACTTGGACCCACACCATTGTTTCTTTCAGTTTCTTTAATTGTAGCACAATTTACTATTTTTAGCAGTTCTTCGAGTCATGAACTTCCGAAGCTCTTTTGAGGCCCTAAACGACATTTTTTGGGCATGAATGCTCAAACAATTATGAGCCCGTTCCAGACATGATATTCATTGTTAGCAATGTAGTCCTTGGATAGATATTTCTAACGATGTATCATGTGCGTCAAACAGAGATAGTATGACAAAGTTACGACCACGGGAAATTGATGTACCAATTTACCCAAACGGGGGCCATATTCTGGCGTTTCATCTCCTAGGGTTAGCTTTTTGGATGTTTAGGGTTTTCCATTGTTTCTCAGTAATATATAGGCCTTCGAGCCTCATTGTAATAGGCAGTTTAGAGGCCAGTAGCCACCACATATCTTCTCAGAGATAAGCTACCATCGCCTTAGCTGGTTTATTTCCATTCTGTCTATAAGCATTTTTCAATCATTTGTTATTAATGAAATGAAGTCGTATTTCCGCTGCATCTCTACGTTTATGTGTATTTATGTATTTCATTGTGTTCCTACATAAATCACGATCAGTGGTATCAGAGCGGTCTTCTCGTTCTCGATCTTTCTTTGCATGTCCCCAATGAGGTCGGGGTATAAGGAGTTGGGGCTCGATCTAGTTGAACCTTTGCAAGATCAGTCTCACAAACCCCAACGGCCGCCCATGGGGGAAGAAAATAAATATGATGGAACAGGAGATCCTATCAAAATCTTGCTCGAGGAAGCACTCAAGAAACAAAGGAATGCGATGATGGACAACTTTGCCCAGATTCTTCAACGGATTCCCACTAGCGGCGCATCGACATCCAACGTCCACTCTAGAGGCGCCACTCCTTTTAAGGTACAAGTAAACTTTGACATTCCCATATTTGCAGGAAAAATAGATGCAGATGTCGTAGATAGATGGTTGAATCTGTTAGAAGGATATTTCTCGGTTCATGAATTTTCCGACCAAGAAAAGGATTATTTTCGCACTCCTCAAAGCCACCCCCCATGTCAAGGATTGGTGGGAAACCTACTTGGAGCAATAGGGAGAGGGGGAACCCTCTATGTTCTAGGCCACACCCACTTGGAATTATTTCCGAGACACCATCAAGGAACAACATTATTCCGTGGGGAGCTATGAGGACAAATACATACAATGGACTACGCTACGGCAGCAAAGGGACCAAGATGTGCATGAGATGATGAATTTGTTTCATACCCTATGCACAAAGTTGGGTATCAAAGATTCAGAGAAACATTTGGTGTTAAAGTACTATAGTTTTCTGCACAGATACATTCAGCAGGAAATGGAGTTCCTTGACATCTCCTCGCTTGGTGTGGCATACTGATATGCTATCAAGATTGAGCAGAAGTTCAAACAGAAAAAGTGAGACTTTCGGGTTGCGAATCAGAAGAAAGGGAAAGGTACCACCAAACTACAAAACAAAGGACCAAGCGAAGGAAGAGCGGCCCAGGATAACCCGCCAAAGCCACAAGCAAAGAACAACACCACGAAGCTAGAAAAGGACACAGGGAAGTGATGTGAGTTCCATAAGAGCTCCACTCACAACACAAGTGAGTGTTGGGCCAAGCAGACACTGGTAGCCGAGTTGAAGGCTTCTGAATTGGATGCATGCTCTGACTCTGAATCAGAACCCGACAAGGGGAATGACAGGGGGAAGAATATTGTAGATGCAGAGCCCAACGCCATCGTTGCCACCATAAATATCCAGAAGGAGGAACCAGAAGATCCATAGGAGGCCGAGCATCTCTTCCATTCCAAGATGTGGGTAAAGGGTTCCCTATTGCAGTTCATTGTCAACAGTGGGGGCCAGAAGAACCTCATCTCAGTAGAGGTCATGAAGCGGCTGGGCTTGCTGACCACAACACACCCACAACCATACACCATCGGGTGGTTGCACCAAGGATGAGACCTCCGCGTCAGCCAACAATGTCGCCTTCCCTACAGCATCAAGCCCTTCATGGATAAGGTATTATGTGACATTGATCCTCTTGATGTTTCTGATGTATTATTAGGCCAACCGTACTTGTGGAAGCGACATGTTGTGTATGAGTCTAGGCCTCGTGTTGTTATTATCACCTTGGGAAATAAGATATACAGGATACCGGAGATAGCACCGCCTACCACCATCTCTTTGGTTACTGCAAAATAATGCAGTAAGCTCATTTCCAAAACCAGGAATTTTTTTTTCCAGATGATCTGCCCTGAGGGAAAGACGAAGACTGTGGCCATGACCTCCAGACATGGCCCCATTGCATGAAAAAAATAGATGGATAGGGTCGTGGAGGAGTACGAGGACATATTCACCTCCCCTGCATGGGTGCCTCTACATTGCCAGGTCAATCACCCCATCGATATGACCCTAGGTGCATCGCTGCCTAATGGACCCATCTATCGGTGCTCTGTTCTAGAGAATGACGAAATCAAGAGGCAAATTCAGGAGTTGTTGCAGGAAGGTCACATCCGACCGAGTTCATCACCCCGTGGGAGCCCGATCGTGTTGGTGCAGAAGAAGGATGGGACTTGGAGACTTTTCATTTGACTATCGGGCACTAAACAAGATTAGTGCTCAAAATAGATACCCGATCCCACTAATTGATGACCTTTTGGACCAACTCAAGGGGGTGAAATATTTCAGCAAGATCGACTTGAAGTGTGGGTATCACCAGATACCAATCGAACCCTCTGATGTGTGGAAGTCTTCCTTCAAATCCAAGGAGGGAATTTTTGAATGGTTGGTCATGCCATTCAGATTGACGAATGCCCCTGCAACCTTCATGAGGCTAATGGATGACATCCTACAACTATTCACCAAATCATTTGTAGTGGTGTACTTGGATGACATTATGATCTTTAGCCAGACTTGGGAAGAGCACCTCCACCTCATCTAACAAGTCCTCCAAACACTGCAACAACACAAGTTGTGTGCCAATTTGGAGAAATGCATTTTTGGCATGACCCAGGTTCAATATTTGGGATACATTATTGATGAGCAGGGGGTGCATGTGGATCAAGCAAAGATCCAAGTCATTTGGGATTGGCCAGCCCCAACCACCCTAACAGAGCTCCACATCTTTTTAGGTCTTGCCAATTTCTACCATAGTTTTGAGTTGGGATTCTCTCATATCACTTGGCCCTTGAGTCAAGTCACCAAGGGAGGAGCTAAAGAAAAATTCTTTTGGCCTGAATCTCAACAGAAGGCATTCGGGGAGTTGAAGCATCGCCTCTTCTCTGCACTAGTGCTCACATTACCAGACTTTCAAAAACCATTTGAGATCAAGACAAATGCCTATGACTATGCCATTGGGGCAGTTCTTACTCAACATGGGCATCCGGTGGAATATCACAGTGAGACACTTTCCAACACAGTCTGGAAGTATCCCACTTATGACAAAGAAATGTATTCCATTGTGCAGGCTTGTCGGCAATGGAATCATTACATTTTGGGAAAGGAAACGGTCATCCACACAGACCACCGACCCCTGCAGTTCATACAAACACAAGGGAAGTTGCAAAACAATCGCCATCAGAAGTGGTCCACATACCTACAACAGTTTCATTTGAACATTAAGCACAAGAAAGGTAGCACCAATAGTGTTGCAGACTGCCTTAGTCGACCACCCATTCTGGCGCTAACCATTGTGCTCAACTCTTGTGGGCACGAGACTTCTGATTGGCTGCTTCTCTACACAAGTGATCCAGAATTCGGCCACACATACAATACACTCTTGGAGTGTAAGCAAGTTACCAATTTTCACCTCCAGGATGCCCTGCTTTGTCACCTAGGACACATTTTTGTTCCTTCAAGTGAGTGTGCCAAGATGATTTGGGAGGTGCACTACAGTCAGGTCGTTGGGCATTTCGGGGTCGAGAAAACCATGGCAGTACTGCAAAAGTATTTCTATTGGCCAAAACTTCGACATCATGTCAGGAAGTACATCAATTCCTACACTACTTGCGCCAGTGCCAAACCGACCATCAAAAATCAAGGCGTCTATACTCCACTTCCTACCCCCATTCAACCTTGGGAATCCATCTCTATGGATTACATGTGAGGCCTTCCTTCTACTAAGCATGGAAATGACTATGTTTTTGTGGTCATCGACTGATTCTAGAAGATGTCCATTATGATGGTCTACAAGAAGAATATCACATCAGAAGCCACTGCTAAAGTCTTCTTTGAATGAGTGTGGGTACACTTTGGGATCCCACATTCTATCATCTCAAATCAGGATAGTAGGTTGCTCAGTACATTTTGGTCCAGCCTCTGGTCGATGCTAGACATCAAGCTCACCAAGTCCACAGCTTTCCNTAAAGTCTTCTTTGAATGAGTGTGGGTACACTTTGGGATCCCACATTCTATCATCTCAAATCAGGATAGTAGGTTGCTCAGTACATTTTGGTCCAGCCTCTGGTCGATGCTAGACATCAAGCTCACCAAGTCCACAGCTTTCCATCTGCAAACTGATGGCCAGACAGAGGTTGTCAACCAGATGATTGTACACATTCTGCACATGTACAACTCAAATCATCCACGCACATGGGATTCCTCCCCTATGTACAACACAACTACAATCGGGCTCTCCATATCTCAACAAGCCACAACCCCTTTCAAGTGGGCTTGGGATTCCATCCACTATGTCCCATTAACGTAGCCATGCCATTTGCGGCTACTCAAGCAGATTCAGCCCATGTCCAGTCTGAGGCTAACAAGGCAAACAACTTCATTGAGCGCATTCAACACATCCTCCAACACGTTCATGACATCTTGGACAGAGCCAATTCTAAGTACAAGCAATGACATGATCAACATCGGGTGCCACAAAACTTCCAGGTGGGTGACAAATTGTGGCTACATTTGCAAAAGGAGCGCCTCGCTGAACCGTACCGCAAGATTCACTTGCTCTGATATGGTCCATACACCATCACCAAGGCTGTATGCGACAATCCCTTTGATCTCGTTATTCCACCATTCCTTGGTCTTCATCTAGTGTTCAATCTGGACCGCCTTCGGCCCTACTTTCCACCTCTACTAGTCACATCTGACATGGAAGAACAACTCACACCAACAGAGTTAAACCCAGATTGCATGGAACAAGCCAAAATTGATCGAATTATGGACACACCGATCAAGAACACCCGCCAACAGAGGATCTAGTTATATCAAGTTTTCAAAGAAGGCCAACTCCTTCATGAGGGCAAGTGGCTCACCAGGGACCAAGTTCAACAGAAGTTTCCTCATCTCATGGAGGAACTCAACGCAATGGGGACCATTGCTTCCGAAGGGGGGAGGACTGATCCAGGTGGATATTGGTGGCCACTCGCCTATTCCACTTAGACCCACACCATTGTTTCTTTCAGTTTTTCAGTTTCCTTAATTGTAGCACAATTTACTCTTTTTAGCAGTTCTTTGGGTCCTGAACTTCCAGAGTTGTTTTGGGGCCCTAAATGATGTTTTTTGGGCATGAATGCTCTGAAGAATATGATCCTATTCCATACTCAATATTCACTATTAGAAATGTAGTCCTCAGATAGATATTTCTAACGATGTATCATGTGCGAAAAACGGAGATAGTATGCCAAAGTTACGACCCCGGGAAATTGATGAACCAATTTACCCCAATGGGGCCCATATTCTGGTGTTTGATCTCCTAGGGTTAAGTTTTTGGATGTTTAGGGATTTCCATTGTTTCTCAGTAATATATAGGCCTTTGAGCCTCATTATAATAGGCATTTCAAAGGCCAGTAGCCGCTACATCTCTTCTCAGAGATAAGCTACTACCGCCCTAGCTAATTTATTTCTATTATGTCTGTAAGCATTTTTCAGTCATTTGTTATTAATGAAATGGAGTCTTATTTATGTTGCATCTCTGCGTTTATGTGTATTTATGTATTTCATTGTGTTCCTACATAAATTGGGATCAGTGTAGGGGGATGAAAATGTGGGAGTGGATAAAATTTTGGAGGGTCAAATTCCATTCTAAATATCAAATATTTATGTGTTTATTGCTAAATAAAAAATCTTTAAATTGAGACAACCTCCAAAAAAGAAAAGAAATACTCAAGGTCAAGGATGGTGTATACCATGGAAATCAATTTGGGAAGAAAATTGTCATCTCATTATGTTCTCTCCATATTCAAGGTAGGTTTGGAATGAGGGTGAAGCTTTCATTGGCTTACGGGATTATGTTGAGGGGAATCAATTGAACAAGGATTGAGAATCTACCGTGAAAATGAAAAGGTCAAAAAATTTAGAGCTTTATCTTTCATAGTTGCTTGGGGTATATGGCATGGAAAGAATGAAAGGTATTTGACAATAGACTTATATTCCCTATATAGTGTTCTACTGAAGGTTTAAATATTTTAGTGAGTTTCAAATAGCTAAAATCCACAAGGATGCCCACACAAATTGTTGAGGAATCCATAAATAAGTCCATAACCTTCAATTTTTTAATGGAACCTTAGAAGGAAATCATTCACTAGGAGGTTCTAGGACATATTGTTGAATTGGATCTAATAATTATGCGGAAGTAATGGCCCTAAAATGTCGATCACTTTGGTAGTAGAACATGGAGACAATAAACTACAAATATTTGGATATTCTTTTCTTGTCCTTAAGTGGATGAAAAATTAATATACTTTGAGAATTTTTTCTCTTCAACCTTTGATGGAAGAAATCTTCAATAAGATCATAGGTTTCAAAACTTTTTATTTTCATCATCTATATTATGAGATATGACCATTGAATTCTTCAATTATCTTTCATAGCCATATTGTGACATATATACATTGCAATATATATATATATATATATATATATATATATATGGAGGGAATGTTGATTAAGGTTGGTTGTCATTGATGTCAACCCTTGAAGAAAGACCCGTAGCACAAAGTTTTGGGTAATGGACCCAATAGTGTTTGATGTAAATATGAATCATTATTGTTTTGTCATGGTTGATAAGAAGTAAATATGGATGAACTCCAAAGTGGTCCCCTTATGGTGAAAGCCCTCACGGAAAGACGCTTCGTGGAGTAAGAGAACCCATGATTAATTATGGAATAATGAGATGAGGGAAAGTGAATTTGTTAGGGAAAATATCCTATATGGATAGTTCTTGTCATTTCATTTCTGGTGGTATGTGGAACGTCACATAATTCCTCACGGTTAGAGAGTTATGACCATGAGAAATTGGAGACCCCAGGTTTGGGTAATGGACCCAAGTTTGTTTGATGGGTAATGGTATGAATTATGATATATTTTCAGATAATACTATTATATATGGATAGTACATGTCATTCCATTTCTGGTGGTATGTAGAACGTCACATAACTCCTCACGGTTTGAGAGTTATGGCCTTACGAAGTTGTATGACCCTCATATGTCATCTAGAAGCCCCAAAAGGTCAAAGTAATCAAAGTGGCTTAAGAGATTTTAAAAGGTAAATAATAAAGTGAAGTGATGAGTGTATTATAATTCAAAGTGAATAAAAAATAAATTATTTCAATAATAATTTTAATGGAGATCATAGAAGCGGACCCAACCCTAAAATAAGGAAAGTGGGGCCAGGTGACCTAGAATATGTTTTTAAGGAAGCTACTTGGAGAGTATAAATAAGAGGCAAGGCTCTCTCATTTGAATAACACTTGAGAATATTGAATATCTATATCTTTCTGAGGTTTACAAATGATATCTAAGCCAAAATTCTAAGCAAAGTGAAGAAAAGAAGGCCGAAATGCAAGGAAGGATAAATTCTTTTGATTGTGTTTTCTAAGGTATGTTATTTTCCGGTCATCTCACCATTTTCTCTATAACTTTTTTTATATAATGCTTCAGATCCTGCAATTTCTATGGAAGTGCGAAAACATATCCAAGTATCTATGGTTCAAAATTCAGCTTATGGGTCATTGCATTTTGGGAGTTACACTCTGTCGAAAATAGGGTTTGTGGCCAGTCCTGAAACTAGTCAAAATCAGGTGTTTCGGGTAGAAACGTCATAACTTCTTCATAAAAGATCCAAATTTAGTGAGAAAAGATGTGTTGGTTAGGGTATAGTCTTTATTATGTTGTGTAATAGTTTCATATCATTTCATCAAATATTTTGTGCAGGGCACTCTCTACAATGTCGCTCTCTAGAATAAGACAAAATTCAGTAAGGTATGCCATTTTTGCTATAACTCCTTTTCTGAGAGGTTCCAAGTAATTCCACTTGGAGGAATTGTATAAAACACACTGAATAACATTGTGTATCAGTTTTAGATCTTTATACATTACAGGTTCAAATTTATGATTACTTCAAGTTAGGGTTGTTGACTAATCCAAAACTAGGCATGTGAGACTAAAAACAAGTTTGATGAAAATGCTAGTATTTTGTTTTTAAAAGTTAAGGAAGGTTTGAAGGAATGTGATAATATACACCAGGTCTATTACAGAGCTACAAATCAATTTTTTATGATGAAATTGATGAGCTCTTTGGGTTGAGGTACATGTTGAGTACATGGTTGAGACAGTAGTTGTTGAGTTGGCACATACATGAAGTGTATAGTTGATGATGTTGGTACATATTGACAAGTCATAGTTGATGAGTAGTTGACACATGATTGGTACATGTTTGGATGCACTTGTTTATGGTACAAATTGATTACAGGTTGGTGCATAGTTGATGCACTTGTTTATGGTACAGGTTGATTACAGGTTGGTGCATGGTTGATGCACTTGTTTATGGTACAACTTGATTATAGGTCGGTGCATGGTTGATGCACTTGGTTATGGTACAGGTTGATTACAGGTTGGTGCATGGTTGATTCACTTGTTTATGGTACAGGTTGATTACAGGTTGATGCATGGTTGATGCATGGTTCAGATTTATTGGTACAGGTTTACAGCGGTATATCTCACAATGATAGTGTGACAGTGTTCCATCATTCTACTTCTACTTAAAGGTGGAAGGATGGGGCAAGGATAGGTGGTTGTAGCCACCTTCCCGTTGTAGCTGGAGAACATTGGGGGTTGTAGCCTCCTTCTGGTTGTAGCCAGAGATTTTAGGAGTTGGAGCTTCCCTCAGGTTGTAGCCTGAGAAACTAGAGGGTTGGAGCCTCATTCCAGTTGCAGCTAGAAAACAAAGGAACTTGGTGCTTCCAATGAATGTAATTATTCAAGACATATAAGAAAAATAATTTCGTGGTTTTTTCCCAATTTGGGTTTCCACGTAAAACACTGGTGTACTGTGTATGTGTATGATTGTCCATTTGTTCATTGCTTATTTACTCTGCAGTTATTCGATAATAATGCTTCATTTATATAGCACTTGGATTATATGGTTAAAAGGGATTAAATTTCTCTATTACTAATTCACCCCCCCTCTCAGTAATCCAACAATTGGTATCAGAGCAGGTTCCTTCAGGAAACAATTTAACCACTAGAAGGAGATCATGGATTATTCTGAGAATGGAGTACCAATGTTTAATGGTCAGAATGGTTTTAAGTATGAGATATGGAGCAGAAGGACGAAAGTATTTTTATAGGCACAGGGACATTATATTTGGCTATCATTTGTTACAGAATATGATAGTTCAAAAAGGGAAAAGACTGCAACCAAGAAGGAATTGAAGAAGAATAACAAAATAGCAATGGATTTCATCTGGGAAGGATTACCTAAACCGGTAAGAGAAAAAGTTGGTAAATGTTCATTAGCCAAAGAACTTTGGGATAAGTTACATCACATATATTCTTCACCCATAGCAGATTCAGAAAATGCCAAAGAAGATGCAGATATAGAACAAGAAGAAAGGTGTTCATCATGTCAGACAGATTCAGAAGAGGAAGAGTATGATGAAGCATAAGTTGATTACAAATAAAAATTGATCAGTGCAATTAAATATCTAAGGAAAGAAAGAGAAGAAAACAAGTCATCCAAGAAAGAATTGATGAAGAAAAAGCAAAGTGTTCAAGGTTCTGAAAAGGATCAACAGGTCATCAAGAATTTAAGAGCTCAACTA
>ML777265.1:989288-1005922 GCA_009831015.1 Picea engelmannii | reverse complement strand
GAGGAACAGCATGCGAGCTTCAAGGAAAGAATCTGGAAATCACACGCTTCCATATATTCATATCATCGACAAATTAAGTCATTCACGGTCAGTTTAATTTTGTATTTCTTACTTCTGTAAGTACTGCACATAGCTGATGATTTGCCTGTAATCTGATAACTCTTACACACCACATACATAAATATGTCAAATCGATTATCCATACTACCCGATTGATCACTGATTAAAAAAAAATGTATACTAACACCAACGAACCAGTGTAAGAATTCAATCAATAATGTGATTTGAAGTTTCAATTAAATGAGACCCAGAACTCAATGGACATATTTCACAATATGTTAATCAACCTTTCTTGTGATTCCAGATTTGAAGGTGTCCTGAGGTGTCCTCGATGCATTCTTGGAATGGGTTTTTAAATTTCTTGAGAAATTAGTTTCTTTTATGATACATAACTTAGGAAAAATATGGATGATAAGGAAAATTTGAAAAATATATTTTGAATTGGTTATGTGAACATTTAACATCTTTATCTATTTCAAAAATGTCTTTGTTACACAATTTCAAAAATGCTTTTTTACAAACTACATAAATTATTTACTTTTATAAATAAAAGTATGATTTTTCCTAATTTTATGTTGTTTTTTTTTGTTCATAATCATTTTAATCTATTTTTTTATTTAAATTTTCAAATGTGAAGAGAATTTATGGTGTGATAATAAAGTAGAGAATAAAAGAAAATTAAGATATTATAAGGAGATGGTTAACCCTAACTTTTAAAATCAAAATTATCATAGTGAGACAAAATTTCTCCTAGCCTTCTAAGTCATCGAAATTTTAGTGATATTCAAACACTTTTATTAATACTTTTCACTGAAAAAAATAGCATTTTAAAGAAATCCAAGTAATCTCTTACTTTTCTTAAGATCCCATAGACATCATCATGATGATATATTATTAATACAACACAAATTGTAATTGATATATGAGTGAATATTAAAATCATTATAAAGTGAAATAAAATAAATTGCAGTAAAATTTTCATAAATAATTATAAAAAATTGTAATCGATATAAGTGAATAGTAAAATTATTATAAAGTGAAATATAATAAATTGTAAGAATTCAATCAATAATGTGATTTGAAGTTTCAATTAAATGAGACCCAGAACTCAATGGACATAGTTCACAATATGTTCATGGACCTTTCCTGTGGTTCCAGATTTGATGGTGTCCTGCATGTATTCTTGGAATGGGGTTTTTAATTTCTTCAGAAATTAGTTTCTTTTATGATACATATTCTGAACTTTTTTTCCATGAACCACGAAAATAGGAAAAATATGGATGATAAGGAAAATCTGAAAAATATATTTTGAAGTGCTTATGTGCATATTTAACATCTTTTTCTATTTGAAAAATGTCCCTTTTATACTATTTGAAAAATGTTTTTTACACTGATTAGTGTTTATGCTATATAATTTTACTTATATTTATATAAGTATGATTTTTCTTAGTTCTAAAAATTTAGTTCATATTAATTTTTTTGTTTATAATTATTATAACTTAATTTTTTATCTAAATTTTGACTAAGTCTAAATATGAAGATAATTTATGGTGTGATAAAGAATTAGAGAATAAAAGACAATTAAGATATTATAAGGAGGTGGTTAACCCTAACCTTTAAGATCAAAAGTATCATAGTAAGACAAACTTTCTCCTAGCCTTCTAAATCATCAAAACATTAATAATATTGAAATATTTTTCTTAATGTTTTTCACTCTTAGAAATAACATTTTAAAAAATCCAAGTAATCTCTTACTTTTCTTAAGGTCCCATAGACCAATTTTGGTGAGTGAATGTAACCATCATGTGCATCCTATATTATTAATACAACAAAAATTGTAATTAATATATAAGTGGATATTAAAATCATTATAAAGTGAAATACATAAATTGTAATAACGTTTTTATAAATAATAATAATCTAATTTTAAGATCACTATTAAACCAAACACCTAACAGATATATGAGACTTCTTTGTTATTGGAACTAAAAACTCTTCGTCTCCACAACAATTTGACTACTAAAATCTAATTGTAACTTTGTAATATCTAATATGAATTTATAATAATAACATTATAATGTAGTCCTCAAGATGTGATGAAGTGTATCTCCGTGTTGTTAAAGTCACCAATCTTAACCACAGGTTAATCTCACATGTCACTAACAAACAAAAAAACAAAAAAATTATATTATAATTTATTATAACTTTGTAATAACATTATAACTTTTCAACTTTATAATAGGAAGATATAATGTTATAATTTTATGTTCATTTAATAATAATGTCATATTTTGTTATAATTTGGGAACATTATGACTGCAAAAGTGTAATAAAAGTAGTCAATGTTTTAACTTTATGATCATATAATGTTATAATTTTATGTTGATTTAATAATAATGTCATCTTTTATTATAATTTTGGAACATTATGACTACAAAAGTGTAATAACTTTTGTAATAAAAAGTAGTCATAAATGGTGTTATGCATATTTAATATTAATTGAGGATAATATTATGATTTATTGTAACTTTGTAAAAATGTTATAATTTTTTAATTTTTAAGATTATTATAATATTTAATATTAATTTGTAATAAAAGTAGTCATAAATTATATATTATTCATATTTAATATTAATTTAGGATAATATTATTTTTTATTTTTTAAGATTATTATAATATTTAATATTAATTTGTAATAAAAATAGTGATAAATTATGTGTTATGCATATCTAATATTCATTTAGGATACTATTATGATTTATTGTAATTTTGTAAAAACATTATAATTTCTTAATTTTTTAAGATTATTATAATATTTAATATTAATTTAGGATAATATTATGATTTATTGTAATTTTGTAAAAACATTATAATTTTTTAATTTTTTAAGATTATTATAATATTTAATATTAATTTGTAATCATAATGTGATTTATTGTAATTTAAAATAGTATTACATATATATATTTAAATATGTTTTTATTGTAATTTTTTAAAAAGTATTGTATTTTTTTTTAAATATGTTTTTTATATAGTGAAAATTAGAAAGATATGACAAATTTAAAAGGGTATATATAATGAACATCATAGTTTCTTTTGAAGGGATACTAACATAACTATGAAATTAGTATAAGCATACAAATTTAACAATTTGGTATATCTAATGAGTAATGCCCCTTTTGCAAGGAGTTGCATGTGTATCTCATCTGATCATGAATGGAAAAAATCTAAGTGAGAACTAACCTCATTGTCAAAAGCACACTTGCAATGAAGTTTGAAAATGATATATAAGGCTGAGACTCTTAAACAATGTCAAATACCAACCAAGGAATCTTATATCATCAAGAATGCAAGTACCCCTACAGAATGTTTTCCAACCTATATTGAGCCTTAAACCAACAAGGTCTCACAAAGGTGCACTCCCATAAAACATACTTCACTGATTCAGACTTCAACGAGGGGGGGAAATACCATAAGAATAAACTAATTTTCACGGGATGGGATTTGGAGAGGACACCTTGGTAGATCACCAACCAAGAAAAAATTGATAGCTTATATGAAGCTCAAATCCAATGACTCTCTTAATTTGAATAAATCCACCTAGCATTGAGAATGGGACCGAATTCATGTGACTAGTGAAAAATGGAGTAGAGATTACGAGAATCATTTTGGTTCAAGGAATGCCTAAAACTCCACTCATAATCTCGTTGAAATCGATCATCCATATCAATATTCATCTTAAAAGTATCATCCTCGACATGAGCCTAATAATCTCCATCGAAGTAGGTTTATCCAAAAAAGACAATGTAAACTCCCCAACCATTGACTATCAAGTCTTCTAAGAATGAGCGTTTAAAACTCAAAGATCTATACAAAAGAAAATATTTCTTCTGTTAAGCCTCCTTTCCTAAAAACGAGGGAGGTTATATATGCAAGTACCCTCCTAATTCTAACTCCAAATTAGCCTCTTGGCCATATCCCAAACTAATGTACTTCTTGACCACTTCCAATGAGCCAAGCCTACTACCCTCCTCAAAGCTATCCAAAGAATCTTAAAGATGAAGGACCCTGAAATATAGAAATTATGAGGAGTAGACATGATATCACATAAATCAAATTGACCCTTTACTCTGCCAACATGATCAACTGAAATCAATTTGTTCGACATCAAAACCTCCCAAGGAGATGAGCCCTCCAAATACCTAACTACCCATTTAGCAGCAAACATTCTACCTTGGGACACCACATCAATTAGGCCAAGTCACCCCTCATCCTTGGGTATGATATAGAATACCGAAGGGAGAATGGGGACACCATGAACCTCACCATACTTGGAACATAGGTAGGAGCGCAAAATATGTTCCAATTGGAGAAACTGCACCTTGCTTGGAAGGCAGAAAGATGCATAGTAAATGTGGCAGGCCTGAAGAATCATACTCACCACCATCAGCTTAGCAACAAAGGGAATATCCTTTCACTATCAAAAAATTAACTTACGATTCTATATTTCGAAGCACCAATCCCACATTGCAACTGGAAAAATGTCTACCCTAAATGCTATCCAAAGATATTGCACAATAAACCCTTGTTGGAAAAACCTCCAAGAAGTTGGAAACCACATGGGATAATCCTCAATACCAACTAACCAATAGTATTTCTTATGATCAGTAACAATTTTCCATGAAGCCTCGCAAAACACTTTAAAACAATCCTTGGCAGTTGAGAGAAAATCCTTATCAAGAGAGGCTGGAAAAAGAGAGTCACCTTCAAAATGATTGTTAATCATATCTTTCTCCCCAGGGAGATAAATACCTCTAAGCCAACCCCGAATATAGGTTGCCTCCAATAAGTATACAATAGCATTAGCCATCAAAATATAGAGTTAAGGGGCCAACATGAACCCTTTCCTAATATATATATATGGAATTGGATGTGGGGGGATAGTAAATTATTCATTGAAACAAAAGTGGATGCATAGGTAAAAAGCATGTTAATCATACCAACACAACATTTTCCAAACCCAAGGAAAGTCAACATATTGGTGATAAATGTTCAATCAATACGATCACATACTTTGTCATAATCAATTTTTAAGAAGTGTGCGTGCTAACTAGACTCCATGGCCTCCCAAGTTGATAAGAATGTGTCCAAAATAAGCCTTCCTTGTACAAATACTATCTTCTCTTAGTAGAACATTTTCCTAGCCACATATTGAACTATCTTATCTAAATATTTGGTCATAATCTTATAAGAAACGCTCAATAAAGTTATCAACTAGCATCCACCAAAATAATATATGGCGGTATTCTTTAGAATAATATTGATCATTCCTTAATTAAGTGATTCTAAAAGAAGTCTTATGGATAATACCTTAGGCGCAATATTGTAAAAATCATCCCCCACTATGTCCCACATTTCCTTGTAAAACTCACGAGGTAGAACATCAATACTTAGGGACTTCCAATTTTTCATTGAAGGGAGTGCAACAAAAAATTCATGATTCATAAAATCTATTTCCAATCTATCTCCGTCTCGAATTAGAAATTTGCGTGGCACCAATTTGAAGCAAGCATCCATAACATCGACAAATCACTCTGACAAGTGGTAATCAGAGAAAATATTTTGAAAGTGGCCACTAAACATACCTGTAATGTACCCCAATTTACTCATAATTTTATTTTTCTATTTAATCTGTTTGGTAAACATTAATTCACGTTGTCTTCGAACAGTTCACTCAGGTGGCTAATAGTTAAGTAGTTGGTTAACACTATTAAAGTTATTAACTTCACTTTAACTACTAAAGACATCTTTTTATAGTTAAATAGATGGCTCTTAAAATCACCCTCCAATACAATAAAAAAATATACTTATATATTTATTGAATGTTTAGATCCTTTAGTCCTATAAACAAATTTTAAAACCCCAACCCCGATGTAAGGTACCCAAGGTTATTCCCTTACCAAGATATGATATAACTTACCTTCTCCATTGGTAGAATTCAAGGATTAAGGTTCATAGTTTGTAAACATTGGTCAGTAGTTATCTTTTGACTTCCTTTAACCTAACTGACTCCTCCCCATTGTTAACTAAAGGATAACGAACTAAATCTCACCTTGACTGAACAACGATTTAATTAGTCCTCTCATGCATTAATTTTGACAAGAGGACTTCTTCATGTTAATCAACAACTTCTCTTGTTGTAGTGTTCTCATCACAATGGCCAAATGCTTCAAATGTCTAGCCTTTGTCTTACTGAAGATAAGTATTTCATCCAGGTATAGGACTACAAATTTTCCGATGAACTCCTTCAGGAATTCATTCATCAGTCTCATGAATGTGCTCGGCACGTTTGTCAACCCAAACGACATGACCAACCATTCGTACAAACCTTCATTTGTCTTCAATGTTGTCTTCCATTCATCACCTTCCCTCATGCAAATCTGGTGATATCCGCTCTTCAAATCAATCTTTGAAAAATAATTTGCCCCACTCAGGAAATCCATCAGATCATCCATTCTCGGTAGTGGAAACCTGTACCTGATGGTGATTTTGTTAATCGCTCTTCAGTCTGTACACATTCTCCAACCTCCATCTTTCTTCAGACTAAGCACTGTTGGAACGGCACACAGACTCAGGCTTTCTCTAACTAATCCTTTTTCCAACAAATCCTGGACCTGGTTCTTGACTTCCTCATTTTCTTGTGGCGTCAATCTGTACGCAGCCTTGTTCGACAAACTGCTTCCTGGTATGAGATCAATGTGATGACTCACACTCCTCATCGGTGGTAACGAACAAGGTAATTTGTCTACTATGATGTCAGCAAACTCTTCCAGCAGTTCCTGCACTTTCTCTGGCAAATCATCCACTCTTGTGCTAGTCAGAACAATCGTTGGTTTCCTGACAACAAAGAATTGTGGATCTTCTTTCTTCTCCATCTCTGTAAGAATCTCCTTCGCACTCATGAGAAGTATTGTGTTGCTTACTTCCGGCTTCACCTCCTTATCCTTTATCAGAAGCAACCTGTCTATCCTCCCATCCTTCTCCAAAGTATATGTGTCCATCCTCCCGTCATGAACCACATTCTGGTCATATTTCCATGGTCTTCCCAACAATAAATGACATACATCCATGGGAATGACATCACACAGTATTTTATCATGATATCCCCCAATCTTGAATTCAACTAAACATTGTTTAGTGACGCTTTCCTGATGTCCCTTCTGTAGCCATGAAACATTGTATGGACTCAGGTGATCAGTTGTCTCTAGCTCCAACTTTTCTACCATCTCAGTCGCAACGAGGTTATCAGTGCTACCACTGTGAACAATAACCTTGCATTTCCAGTCCTTGGTTTTGCAAGCTGTTCTGAACAGTCTGGTCCTCTGAGCTGAACTCTCCACCTCCTTCTCAGGTGTCAAAAGGATTTTATGCACTGTCAGTGATTTTCCTGCTTCGGTGTCTTCATTCTCAACATCACGCCCCTGTGCTTCTGCGATGTGAGCTTCTCCTCCATATTTTTATCTGTCTGGACAATCAACTACCTTGTGTCCATTTTTTCCACACGTGAAACATGTGATGATTCCACCATGGCCTCTTCCCCTACCTCTGGTACGAGGAAAAGTGTTTACATCAGCATAATCTCCTCCCCTCTTCTCATTATGATGTCCTCTCTGTTCAACATGTGGTTGTCCTCACTGTGAGGTCCCACCTCTTTCAACTCTGCCCTGAGGTTTGTTCCATTCTTCCTTGGGCTTCTGAGTTCTTTCCTGGGCAATTGCTTTGCCTCTGGGCTGACTCTTGCCTCGCCCTCGCTGACCTTGCTTTCGGCTCAGCTTCTCCTCAGCTTTCAGAGCCATCTGATAAGCATCCTCCACTGTTCTGATGGTAACCATTCTTAATTCATCCTGAATGTCGTATCTCAGACCATTCAGATATCTAGCCACCTTCTCTTCATCACTCTCCCGATGACCTACTCTGATGTTCAGTCGATAGAATTCCTCAGCGTATTCTTTCACTGTCATCAGTTTCTGCCTCAGGTTCTGCATCCTCTTGAACAGATTAATTTGATAGTCCCTTGGGATGAATTTCGCCTTCATCTTAGCGATCATTCGATCCCAGCTCTTAATATTTTTCTTTCCCTTGGAGCATCTGTCAGCTTGTAGCTCATCCCACCACAATGTTGCATGTCCTTTCAAGCGTGTGACAACATGCCTTACCTTTTTATCCTCTTCGATATCTTCATAATCGAAGTAGGTGTCAAGAGCTCGAATCCAATCCAGAAGTTCTTCTCCATCTAGGCTCCCTTCATAAGATGGAATGTCCATTTTGGTCTTTGAACTCATCCAGGCGATAGCTTTTATCAATCGCTCATTGGCTGCATCTTCGGCTGCAACTTCTCCTTGTTGTTCAACGTCGTCTTCGCCTTCAGAGTCGCTCATATCTCCAGCATTGGCTATGCGTCTTTGCGCTGCCTCCATATCTTCTATTCTTGCTCGAATATCTCTCATTTACCTTTCCAGTTCTGGATTTCCTGTCGATCTACCTCTTCTTCACACCTCCCTATCTTCTGGGTCGGGTGACTGTCTCTCTCTTCTGGGTGGCATGGTGAATTCTCTCTCTCTCTGCTATAGAAAACAAAGAGTCAATCCCGCTCTAATACCACTCTGACGCAATCCCACAGGATCTTCTCCTCGACGGCCCGAAGAACCAAAATGTTCTTCAAAACCCTTTATCGGGACGTTCCAATACCCACAACAAATATTCAAAGATCTCCCTCAACGGTTGGGAAATCGGAATTCGCAATATCACGAACTCTGTAGTCTCACACCTTATGTCTCATGATTATCCGAATCCCGATGCGGGTCAATCACTGACTTTCACCCCTTTCATCGGAGCTTCCCCATATCAGGAAATCGCTACTCGCGATGTCAATAATTTGAATTCCAAAACTCCGAACCCCGATGGACCGATTACCCGGTACACATGTGGATTTGAATTCTCCACCTTCTGCCCTTCTATCGGAAATTCAGGATTTGTGGAATTGCAAATCCTAATGTCAAAGGATTTGGGAGTTACCTTTTCCCGATCCTCGATAACGCACGCCACCTGTCTGGCACTGGCTCTAACTGTGGCCCACATGACCCCTCCATTGGGATATCACGTTTCGTGACTTCAAACTGCAAATTTCCTCTGCTCTTGCAAACCCTGATTCTTCGATCCCCGCCTCCTCGGGATCTCCTGACATGCATCTCACACGATCGATGGTTCCGAGCCTATCGGGATGTCGCTCCTCACGATATCGCAATACTTGTTCCACAAACTTCAGTCTTCACCTCGCGAATCACCGATATGCGATGTCACGTGTGGATCAGACGGTCCCAGTGACTCCAGATTGACGGCTCTACTCCCTCCTGAGCTTCAAACCTATGAACATTCGCACCGTAAACTCCTTGCATCTTTGCGAGATCTAACGGTCCTCGATATTTCGTGGAATCTCTCCAGGAGATTTCAATCGTCCGTCCTTCCTTTGATATTTCCTGCGAGATGAATCAAATGCTTCCTCCGTGAAGACTTATTTGCCCACTTGCCAACCTGTGGTGTTTCTCTCAGGATTTCCTCAACAACGCCTAGACTTATCCTTTAGTGAACTTGTAGAACTATTCCTCCTGAGCTTGTTTTTTACTTCGCCAATCCTTAGGAGAGCACTCTTGCACTCACTCCTTGCGACAAACCCTCAACACCTACTAAATGTTAATGTTCTTCGACTCTGCGCACTGATCTCCAACAACAGTCTTAATTCCCTTTGCTCATAATCGCAACTCTGAGACCTCGTCTAGCCTGCGCACGTCTTGCACAACTCTGGTGCCAAATCTGCACTTCTTATATGAATGAGAACAAAAGCTTCCTTTGATTGAACCCTGCAGTCACGCACTCCTTGCTTATAAATTCAACTGCACTCCTTGCAGGAATTTTCTGGTTCAGATAGAGAAACAATTGAAACTTATTCTCTCCTTCTTTCAGACTTCAGTTTCGAAACATGGAATCACATACACAGCATATACAAAGAAAATGCATAACCAGAAAACAAACATTCCTAAGCACATCATCAACACAGAGAAATAACACCAGCCATGAATTTGAATCAGACTGTCTTCTATTAATTTAAAACATCTGTACATGGGTGTTCTTCACAATTTCCTTGCTTTCTCTTCTCTTTTCAATGCTTGATTCTGAATAATGTTTCAATGTACAAGTGAGGGTGTCTATATCCGTTTTCCTTCTCGAAGTCTGAAACTGTCTAATCTAGAAATAAATCCTATCTACCTGCATTGAATCTATTAAATGCCTCTTATCTAATTCAGACAAGAGCGTATGGCTCGAGGTCTGATACAACGTACAAAAGGTGCTTTCATAAATGCATCATTTATACATTGGCGCATCCTCTTGGATGAAAATTCAAAAACTTTCTGCTAGCTTGTCCAGCTGTTCATTGCCTTCCATGTTGGCTCGCTTGTCGTGGGCGATGCTCCTGCATCATACTCCTCAGCTTGAAAATATTTCATGGGCTCCTTTCCATGAGCTCCTGCACGGTCTGTCCATGCCTTTGAATCACTACTTTTGTCTCCCAGTTGGCATCCTCCACTGGGTGATTCTTCCATTTGACCAGGTACTCATAGTATTCTTTCCTCCTGGTCTTTTTACCTACTCGCTTCTCCAGTATACGCTCCATATGCAACCTCTCTGCAATCGGCATCTGCTTTCGCCACTGGACTTCTGGCTGCTCATCACTTTTAGCTCCTGCTTCCTCAGCCTTATATGGGTATAAATCCAAAACATTAAATATCGGAGATATCCTGATGCCATCCGACAACTCAATATCATAAGCGTTCTCTCCAAATTTCTTCAAGACCTTGCATGGCCCGATTTTCTTCATTTTCAGCTTGTTGTATGTTCCTCTTGCGAACCTTTCTTTCCTCAGATGTGCTAGAACTAAATCGCCAAATTCAAACTGAAGTTGTCTCCGATGCTGGTTCGCTCTGCATTTGTACTCCTGATTGGAATCAATCAGTCGCTGCTTCACCTTACCGTGAAGTTCCTTTATTGCCTCTGTGAATTATTCAGCGCTTGCGCTGCTAGTAGCAGTCTGCTTTGACTCCCTGAGTGCAGATACTCCTCTCGGCTGCCTGTCGTATACAATCTCAAACGAACTTTTACCTGTGCTCCTGTTCAATGAATCATTGTACGCGAACTCTGCCTGTGATACCACGTTATCCCAACTGTTGTGGTACTCTGTCACTAGGCTTCTGAGTAAGTCTCCCAGACTCCTGTTGACTACTTCCATTTGTCCATCCGTCTGAGGATGATACGCAAAACTAAACGCCAAGTTAGTTCCTAGTTTCTTCCAGAGGGTCCTCCAAAAATTCCCTATGAATTTGGTATCCCTATCTAATACTATGCTTCTCGGCAATCCATGGAGTCGAATGACCTCCTTGAAAAACAAGTTTGCGATGTGCATCGCATCGCTGGTCTTCTGCCATGGAATGAAATGTTCCATCTTAGAAAACCTGTCTACCACCACAAAGATGGAATCAACACCTCTTTGTGTCCTTTGTAAAACCAATACAAAACCCATGCGTATCGCCTCCCATGGCCTCTCGGGTATGGGCAATGGCTGATAAAACCCTGCATTTTGCTTTCTCCCCTTTGAATGCTGACAAATTCGACACCTGTCAACAAACCTCTTGACATCTTCTCGAATTCCTGGCCAAAAATATGATTCGTTCAACTTCGCAAAGGTCTTGTCTTGGCCAAAATGTCCTGCCAAGCCTCCACTATGCTTCTCTTTCAACAAGTTCTCCCTCATGGATCAATTCAGAATGCACAGTTGATTGCCTTTGAACAACAGTCCCTCCTGTATCATATAGTCTATCCAAGAACTCTGATCTCTGAGAACTGGATTCTCAGCTGCTTCATATGCTTCTCTGAAATCTGCGTTGCCTGCATACATGTCCTTGAGATTTTCAAAACCCAATGTTTCGACTTGGAACTCCTGCAGCAACAAACACTTCCTGCTCAAAGAATCAACCACTTTGTTAGTAGTCCCTGAAATGTGTTTAATGACAAATGTAAAATTATGCATATACTCTACCCATTTTGCATGTTTCTGATTCAATTTCTCCTGTTGACTCACAAACTGCAATGCATGATTATCACTGTACAATACAAATTCCTTTGGGATCAAGTAATGCCTCCACTTTTTCAGCGCTTGTATGATAGCATAAAATTATTTATCACACGTGGATTATTTAAGCTTTGCTTCATCCATCTTCTCGCTGAAATATGCACCTAGTTTGTCTTCCTAACTTAAGACCGCCTCTATGGCATATCCACTTCTATCACATTTCACCTGAAATGTCTTCTAAAAATCTGGCAACACCAACACTGGTTGCTTTGTGATCTTTCTCTTCAACAGATTGAAGCTCTTCTCAGCCTCTGCTGTCCAATGAAAAGACTTATGTCGCTTCTTCACGGTGTCCATCATCGCTGCACTAATTCCACTGAAATTCCTGATGAACTTTCGGTAGAAACTAGCTAAACCATGGAAACTTCTCACCTCAAAAATATTTCTTGGTGATTGTCAGTTCTTAATCACTTCCACCTTACTCGGATCCATCTTTAACGCATTTTCCGATATGAAAAAACCCAAATAAATGAGCTCTGTCTTCATAAATGAGGACTTCTTCATGTTAATCAACAACTTCTCCTGCTGTAGTATTCTCATCACAATGGCCAAATGCTTCAAATGTCCAACCTTTGTCTTACTGAAGATCAGTATGTCATCCAGGTATACGACTACAAATTTTCCGATGAACTCCTTCAGGAATTCATTCATCAGTCTCATGAATGTTCTCAGCACGTTTGTCAACCCAAACGGCATGACCAACCATTCGTACAAACCTTCGTTTGTCTTCAATGCTGTATTCCATTCATCACCTTCCCTCATGCGAATCTGGTGATATCTTCTCTTCAGATCAATCTTTGAAAAATAATTTTCCCCACTCAGGCAATCCATCAGATCATCCATTCTCGACAGTGGAAACCTGTACCTGATGGTGATTTTGTTAATCGCTCTTGTGTCTGTACACATTCTCCAACCTCCATCTTTCTTTGGACTAAGAACTGTTGGAATGGCACACGGACTCAGGCTTTCTCTAACTAATCCTTTTTCCAACAAATCCTGGACCTGGTTCTTAACTTCCTCATTTTCTTGTGGTGTCAATTTGTATGCATCCTTGTTCGACAAACTGCTTCCTAGTATGAGATCAATGTGATGACTCACACTCCTCATCGGTGGTAATGAACAAGGTAATTCGTCTACTATGATGTCAGCAAACTCTTCCAGCAGTTCCTGCACTTCCTCTGGAAAATCATCCACTCTTGTGCTAGTAAGAACAATCCTTGGTTTCCTGACAACAAAGAATTGTGGATCTTCTTCCTTCTCCATCTCTGTAAGAAGCTCCTTCCCACTCATGAGAAGTATTGTGTTGGTTACTTTCGGCTTCACCTCCTTATCCTTTATCAGAAGCAACCCGTGTGTCCTCCCATCCTTCTCCAAAGTATATGTGTTCATCCTCCCGTCATGAACCACATTCCGGTCATATTTCCATGGTCTTCCCAACAATAAATGACATACATCCACGGGAATGACATCACACAGTATTTTATCATTATATCCCCCAATCTTGAATTCAACTAAACATTGTTTAGTGACGCTCACCTGATGTCCCTTCTGTAGCCATGAAAATTTGTATGGACTCGGGTGATCAGTTGTCTCCAGCTCCAACTTTTCTACCATCTCAGTCGCAACGAGGTTATCAGTACTACCACTGTTAACAATAACCTTGCATTTCCAGTCCTTGGTTTTGCAAGTTGTTCTGAAGAGTCTGGTCCTCTGAGATGAACTCTCCACCTCCTTCTCAGGTGTCAAAAGGACTTTATGCACCGTCAGTGATTTTCCTACTTCGGTGTCTTCATTCTCAACATCATGCCCCTGTGCTTCTGCGATGTGAGCTTATCCTCCATCTTTTTTTCTATCTGGAAAGTCAACTGCCTTGTGTCCATTTTTTCCACACGTGAAACATGTGATGAGTCCACCGCGGCCTTTTCCCCTACCTATGGTACGAGGAAAAGTGTTTGCATCAGCATAATCTCCTCCCCTATGCTCATTATGCTGTCCTCTCTGTTCAACATGTGGCTATCCTCGCTATGAGGTTGCACCTCTTTCAACTCTGCCCTGAGGTTTCTTCCATTCTTCCTTGGGCTTCTCAGTTCTTTCCTGGGCAATTGCTTTGCCTCTAGGATGACTCCTGCCTCGCCTCGCTGACCTTGCTTTCGGCTCAGCTTCTCCTCGGCTTTCAGAGCCATCTGATAAGAATCCTCCACCGTTTTGATGGTAACCATGCTTAATTCATCCTGAATGTCGTATCTCATACCATTCAGATATCTAGCCACCTTCTCGTCATCACTCTCCCGATGACCTTCTCTGATGTTCAGTCGATAGAATTCCTCAGTGTATTCTTTCACTGTCATCATTTTTTGCCTCAGGTTCTGCATCCTCCTGAACAGAGTAATTTGATAGTCCCTTGGGATGAATTTCGCCTTCATCTTAGCGATCATTCGATCCCAGCTCTTAATCTTTTTCTTTCCCTTGCAGTGTCTGTCAGCTTGAAGCTCATCCCACCACAATGCTGCATGTCCTTTCAAGTGCGTGACAACATTCCTTACCTTTTTATCCTCTTCAATATATTCATAATCGAAGTAGGTGTCAAGAGCTCGAATCCAATCGAGAAGCTCTTCTACATCCAGGCTCCCTTCATAAGCTGGAATGCCCATTTTGGTATTTGAAATCATCCGGGCGATAGCTTTTATCAATTTCTCATTGGATGCATCTTCGGCTGCAAGTTCTCCTTGTTGTTCAACGTCGTCTTCACCTTCAGAGTTGCTCATATCTCTAGCATTGGCTGTGCGTCTCTGCACTACCTCCATATCTTCTAGTCTTGCTCGAAGATCTCTCATTTGCCTTTCCAGTTCTGAATTTCCTACCCGTATACCTCTTCTTCCCACCTCCCTATCTTCTGGGTCAGCTGACTGTCTCTCTCTTCTGGGTGGCATGGTGAATTCTCTCTCTCTCTGCTATAGAAAACAAAGAGTCAATCTCGCTCTGATACCACTCTGACGCAATCCCACAGGATCTCCTCCTCGACAGCCTAAAGAACCAAAATGTTCTTCAAAACCCCTTATCGGGACTTTCCAATACCCACAAAAACTATTCAAAGATCTCCCTCAACGGTCAGGAAATCAGAATTTGCAATATCACGAACTCTGTAGTCTCGTGCCTTATGTCTCACGATTCTCCGAACCCCGATGCGGGTCAATCCCTAACTTTCACCCCTTTCATCGGAGCTTCCCCCTATCGGGAAATCACTACTCGTGATGTCAATAATTTGAATTCCAAAACTCCGAGCCCCGATGGACCGATTCCCCGGTACACGTGTCGATTTGAATTCTCCACCTTCTACCCTTCTATCAGAAATTCAAGATTTGTGGAATCGCAAATCCTAATGTCAAAGGATTTGGGAGTTACCTTTTCTGGATCCCCGATAACACATGCCACCTGTCTGGAACTGGCTCTAACTGTGGCCCACACGACCCCTCCATCAAGATATCACGTTTCGTGACTTCAAACTGCAAATTTCCTTTGCTCTTGCAAACCCCGATTCTCCGATCTCTGCCTCCTCGGGATCTTCTGACACGCGTCTCACACGATCGACGGTTCTGAGCCTATCGGGATGTCACTCCTCACGATATCGCAATACTTGTTTCACAAACTTGAGTCTTCACCTCGCGAATCACCGATATGCGATGTCACGTGTGGATCAGATGGTCCCAGTGACTCCAGATCGACGACTCTACTCCCTCCTGAGCTTCGAACCTATGAACATTCGCGCCGTAAACTCCTTGCAGATTTGCAAGATCTAACGGTCCTCGGTCTTTCATGGAATCTCTCCAGGAGATTTCAACCGTCCATCCTTCCTTTGATATTTCCAGCGAGATGAATCAAATGTTTCCTCCGTGAAGACTTATTTGCCCACTGGCCAACCTGTGGTGTTTCTCTCAGGCTTTCTGTTTGCACCCAATTCATCACCTGGTGAGCAAATCGAGCGTGCTTACATGCCTTGTTGGGTCCTGCAGAGCATGACAGCTGTGGAGGAAAGGGTTAGAGGAAACAAAGCAAACTACAAGCAAGATTTAAACAAAAACAAACTAAAATTGTGAACATTTGGATAAATAAACAATAAACACAAAAATACGTCGATGTCACCAATGGTTTTGAGCTGATCAATTGATGAAACTAGAGCACGATGAAGGAAAGGAACTGTGGTTCCTTCTTCCCCCAAAGGAAGGCTCTTGAGGCCCTCACGAACTTGCTTTCCTTACAATGTGAAGAAATAAGACTGATGGTGAAAGAACTCCCAGCTCATCCGCTCAATGGATAGGCGAATGGCTCTATGAGA
>ML777265.1:932986-960416 GCA_009831015.1 Picea engelmannii | reverse complement strand
GGAAAATAATTTCCTAAGAAATTTTCAACTTAAAAATAATTTATGTTTGGGGATGTCACATCCTTTCCTCCTTCAATAAAACATTGTCCTGAGTGTCTGTTCCTTCGTTGGAACATGATTGGATGAGATTTCATCAAATCTCCCTCCAACTCCCAAGTGGCCTCCTCAGGGCTAAAGTGCTTCCATTGCACTTTTACCTGAGCGATGACTCTGTTCTGAAGTGTTATTTCTCTCTGGTCCATAATGTGCAGAGGTTACACCTAGAACTCACCTTCTGGTTCCACCTGCACCAAGTTCCAATCGATCATATGAGTAGGGTAATGAACATACTTCTTCAACAAAGAAACATTAAATACATTATGAATTTTTAGATTGGCTGGAAGTGCAAGTTGGTATGCTACGGGTCCAATTCAAGCTACTATCACGAAGGGCCCACAAAACCTGGGTGCCAACTTGCCACAGTTCCCTATCTTGAATGAAATTTTCTTGGCTTTGACTTTTAAGTAAACATGGTCTCCCACTTGAAATTCCAAGTGTCTTCTTTTCTGGTCCGCATAACTCTTTTGTTTGTCTTGTGCCTCTTTTAAGTTTTGTTGTACCCTTCTTATTGTACACTCCATTCTTGGAGCATCTCAGGTCCAAACATGAGTCTGTTAATTGGGTTATCCCAGATAATTGGAGTCGTACACTTTTTGTCGTACAGTACATCGAAAGGGCTCAATTTAGTCGAAGTTTGGTACCCATTGTTATATGTAAATTATACCAAGTGTAGGTACTCTTCCCACTTGCTTGGTTTTCTTCATACGGACATGTGGAGCATATCCTCTACGATCTGGTCTGTTCGTTCAGTCTATCCATCTGTTTGTGGATGATAACTTGTGCTAAAAGTCAAGTTCGTATTTAGTCCTGCAAACAATTCTTTCCAAAAAAAAGATGTAAATTTTACGTCTCTATCTGAAATCACCATTTTAGGAATACCATGGAACCTAAAAATTTCTTTCATGAATATTTCAGCGATGTTAATAGCTTTAAAAGTAGACTTTACAAGAATAAAGTGTGCAGAATTACTGAGTTTATCGATTAGCCCCATAATAGAATCATTTTGTTTCTAAGTTCTAGGCAAACTTATAATGAAGTCTAGTGATATATTCTCCTATTTCCATTCTGGTACCGGTAAGGGTTGTAATAGGTTGGTTGGATGCTGGTGTTCGGCTTTTACTTGTTGACAATCTTGACACTTAGCAAAGTATTTTGCAGTTTTGTCCTACATATTAGACCAATAAAATAATTTTCTAAGTGTTGTTATCGTTTTCTCGTATCCTGGATGACCAAAATATGGTTTCTTATGCACTTCATCCAAAACTATTAATTTCAACTCTGCCGAATCTGGTATGTATATTCTATTTTTAAATCGTAGTATACCATTTTTATCAATAATCAATTATGTTTTGTCTGGATTTCCTGTAGTGTTTTGTAATTTTGCCACTGTCTTAGTGTAATTTTCGTCGTTATTACCTATATTCTTTATCCTCTGTTCAAGATCGCTTTCTTTCCTGCTAATGTTGATTTCAAAAAACCCTTGAACTCTTCTTCTCAAAGCATCAACTACTTTATTTTCCTTCCACTTGATATGTCTTACCTCAAAATCAAATTTTCTCAAGAAGGCTAGCCATCTTGCTTACCTCGCATTAAGGTCTGGTTGGCTAAACAAATATTTCACATTGCTATTATTTGTCAATAATAGAAATATCCTACCCATTATGTAGTTTTGCCACATTTTTAAGGCGTGTATTACTGCTGCCAATTCTAAGTCATGAGTGACGTAGTTTTGCTCGTGTTTCTTTAGTTTCTGGGACTCATAAAAAATAACGTGTCCTTATTGAGTTAGGACACCACCTAGTCCTTCTTTACTTACATCTACATAGACATTGAAGTATTTATTTGGATTTTCTACCTTTAAAATAGGTGCGGTTGTTAATATTCCTTTAACTTATTAAAACTATCTTGACATTTCTGTGACGAGTTAAACTCGGTCCCTTTCTTTTGTAGTGATGTGATAGGGTAAGCAATTTTGGAAAATCCCTCTATAAATCTGTGATAATATACGATGATTCCCATGAACGATCGGATGTCTGCTATGTCCTTAGGTATCGACCATTCCATGATGGCTCTAACTTTTTCAGGATCGATTGCAATGCCTTCTGTAGATATTACGTGTCCTAGGTATTGTATTTTCTTCTGATAAAAATCACACTTATCGAATTTAGCATATATTTGGTGCTTCCTTAAAGTTTGCAGAACTATCCTTAAGTGCTCTTCATGTTCTTCTATTTTAGAATATACCAGAATATCATCAATAAATACCAACACGAATTTGTCCAAGTACTGACTGAAAATACTGTTCATTAAACACATAAATGTGGTTGGCATGTTAGTGAGTCCGAAAAGTGTAACCACAAATTCGTAATGTCCATATCTCGTTCGAAAAGTTGTTTTACTTATGTCCTCATCTTTTATCCTAACTTGGTGATAACCAGATCGTAAATCCAATTTTGAGAAAATCTTTGCCCCACCTACTTGATTGAATAGATCATTTATCCTCGGTAAGGGGTACTTGTTATTAATAGTCATCTTGTTTAATTGTCTATAATATATGCATAATCTTAGAGTTTCGTCTTTCTTTTTCACAAAGAGGACCGGTGCTCCCCATGGGGAAACACTCGGTCTAATATACTCTTTATCGAATAATTCATGTAGTTGAATTTTTAGTTTTGTCAATTTCGACAAATTCATTCAGTAAGGTGCTTTAGAGATAGGGGTTGAACCAGGTAGAAGGTTGATAGAAAATTCTATCTCCCTCCGTGGGGGTAGTTTAGGTATTTCATCCACAAAAACATCTCTAAAATCATGTAATACAAAAAAATCCTCCAAGTTGGGTTTGGCTTCTTTTTCTAACAGGTTGGTTACTTGGATGGCATAAACTTGACAACCCTTCCTTATGCATTTCTTGAATTACATTGTTGAAATCTGTTAAACTGATACTGGTTTTTATATACCTTGAACTTTCCTAGTAGTGTAATTTTCGTCTTTATACTTAAGTGATTTTTTAGAACAATCTAGCACTGCTTTATGCCCTTTTAACCAATCCATTCCGATAATTACATCATAAGATCCCAGTGGTAGAACGTTCAAATTTTTCTTTATGTTTTGACTACCTAAACTGAACTCATAATCAGAAATAAAGTCGACAACTTTTCTTTTTGTCTCTGTTGCTAATTGTACCAACCAAGATTTTGGGTGCCTTTTTTTCTTAAGTTTATTTGAGTCAACTATACTAGGAGTGATATAACTTAATGTAGCTCGAGGATCAATTAAACCAGAAATTCGAGTGTTAATGATTTTACCATCAATTTCCACCACAAAGGACTGGTGGTCGGTTTGTCTGCCATCCACGACTACATTTATCTGATGTAAGCTTCTGCCCACGTCTCCCACTATGAATTCATCCTACAAATTGTGAACAACAGTTCTCGCTGCTGAATTTAAACATGGATAGTTCCTCCTTAGATGAGGTTCTCCACATTCCCAACACTTTAATGGTTTGGAGGGGTTGTCCCCAAACTTCGTTGTTCCCATATTTACTAGTTTACCACCACCTTGCGTATTTGGATTGTTGGAGTAAAAATATTTCCTTGGAAAGATTTTTTTTGCGTTTCGATAAGGAGCTAGTTGAGATCCCTTCTTTCACTGGTTCGTTTGCTCTTGTTTCTTGTCCTTCCAAGCTTTGGGTAATTATGTCCATTGTTTGTATTGGTCATAACACATTCGAGCTTTTCTGAATACTTCACTCAAGGAATTGGGATTATCAAATTTGATTATGTTCTTGAATTGGGATTATCAAATTTGATTATGTTCTTGTAGGACTGTGGTAGATAGCTTAGGAACCACTGGATTTTCACTTTATCCTCCGGGATATAAGGTACGAACCTTAGTAATTATAGGAATTTATTTATCATATCTTCCATAGACATTTGACCAAGTCGTAACTCATAAAATTATTTCATTTTTCTTTCATAGTAACTTTCATATAGGTACTGTTTCTTAAAGTATTTCTTAAAGTCTGACCATTCCATCTGTTTCTCCTTTAGACCCTTGGCCAATTTCAGATCTTGCCACCAAATGATGGCTTTTCCTTTCAAACTGTAAATGGCCATTCTAACCTTCATATTGCTAGAATAGTTGTATATCTAGAAATATTTTTTGATTTCTAATAACCATGCTTCAGCTTCTTCCCCTGTTCGGGATTCTCCATCAAAGGTATATGGTTAGATTTTCTTAAATTATCCCTCAAGGTGGTCTAGCTGTTCTCTTTTTTCTGTCTGTTTTTGTTTTATCTTTAGTTGAAGGTGTACCTTCAGATGAGTTGTCCCCCTTTTCTGCTTCAGGAACATAATTCTTGGAGGCCCTTTTGCTGACCTCTTCTTCATGGTTATCATCCTTCAGGCTTTTCTTTGTCACTATACTCCACAAGAGGACTTCATTTATTTCCTGTTGTTCCTGATGTGCCTTATTCAATTTCTCATTGTCTTCTTTGAAAACTTGCAGCTCAATGATGAGATTACTCATTGTTTCCAGAACATCAGTGGGTGATCTCCCATCACTATTCTGTCACGAATCTTCCCGGGGTCTTTGTTCAGGATTCCCCTCAAGTCTAATTTTTGCATCATCATGAGTTGCCATGATTAACAAAAAACTGAAAAGTTTATTTATGTTTGTAACAATAATGGTTTGTTAGTTTTTTACATAGATAGGAATATGTTCTAAAATAAAAAAATGTGGGCCTATTCAAGGTCCAAGTACTGTAACCTTTGCTTTGATACCATATCTAATGTACCACAATTTACTCATATTTTTTATTTTATTTATTTAATCTGTTTGGAAAACATTAATTCACCTTGTCTTCAAACAGTTCAAGGTGGCTAATAGTTAAGTAGTTGGATAATAGTTAAGTAGTTGGTTAACACTATTGAAGTTATTGACTTCATTTTAACTACTAGAGACATATTTCTCATAGTTAAATAAATGGCACTGAAAATCACCTTCCAATACAATACAAAAATATACTTATATATTTATTGCATGTTTAGGGCCTTTAGTCCTATAAACAAATTTTAAAACCCCAAACCCAATGTAAGGTACCCAAGGTTATTCCCTTACCCAAGATACGATATAACTTACCTTCTCCATTGATAGAATTCAAGGATTAAGGGTTGTAGTTTGTAAACATTGATTGGTAGTTACCTTTCGACTTTCTTTAACCTAACTCACTCCTCCTCATCGTTAATTGAAGGATAATGAACTAAATCTCGCCTTGACTGAAGAATGAGTTATTTAGTCCTCTTGCGCATTCATTTTGATAAGAAGTTGGAGGTTTTCTATCAGTCGGGACTTAATAAGCCTCTGTCTAGTATATTAATGGAGGCCCTGCGCGTTAAAAACCCAAGGCCACCATTAACCGCGTGTCCAATATACTTGTGTCACCTCTGCTCTGTCACATGGATGGGTAGGGTTTTCATACTCCCCGTATCAGTCCAAGTGGTAAGTATTAATGGTCTATTGTGGGTCTCCTGCCTAATGTTTTAGAGTTTTGTTCCTCTCCTCTGTGTTCCTTCTTGGCGAGTGTAGTCAACGCTCTGGAAGTTCCCACCTGGTAGAAAAAATGTAGAAGCTACCCATCTTTCATGGTAAGTTACAAAATTCTCGTAGTAAATTGGAATGAGTGAAAGGGGCGGGAAGGATTTTAGTCATTCAAGTAACTGTTAAATTCTTGCGGGTTCTTTAGCAAACAATGATTTTCCTTAAATAATTTAGGCTATGTGGGATGTCTCCCTTAGTCATGGATAAATTTGTAGATCTCAGTATTCAGGATTGTACCCCTCGCTTTCCTGTGGAATGACCATATTAATCTAAGCCATTTTCTTAATTAGGGGTTCTCTACACAGGTGGTCTATCCAAGGCTCTCTGGCCAGACCCATACCTTTCAAAGGATCTCTGTCGGGACTAAGCGTCGACTGTCATCGTTCTTTCCAAATGGGTTGCTCCTTGCTTTGGGTTTTTAAGTTGTGTAGTTATAAAAGAGAGGATTATTATTATTGTCGAGTGTTTGGAATTCATCTCAGATTCATCCATCATCCTACACCGTGTATATGTATCGATTCTATGATTTTGATATAGGATTGCCAAGAACTGTACAATTTTTAAAACGTTTTTCATTTATTCTTTGTTCGGAGCAATGTCCAAGACTTCACAATTCTTATTTTGTTTCGAGTACTCTCTATCCAGAATTTCTTACCTCTTATGTTGTTCTCGTTTATTTATGCTCGGTTATAGTTTAAAATTTTGAATCTTTTATATTTTTGCTCGTTAAATTTCTGTTTGGAGAACTATGTAGAACTTTACAAACCCTAAGTTATTATCGATGATCTATGTTAGACTCCAAGGTTTTTCTTTGTGTACTCATTTTTCCTTTGGTGTGGGACCGAGATTTCCATATTCTCAAGGTTATAAAAAAGATACAGTATTCATGGGGACATTCATGCGTGTCCTCATATGAAATTCTATGGAGTCTATGCGTTCTTAATAAACTCTCTTTGTTGAAACAATAGTTTGTCTTTAATTTGAAATTATCATTATTGTTTTTGAAAAGGCTTCGTTTCTGAGATCTAATGATTGGACCCTGTTCTTTCGAGGGTACCCATCATGAATCCCTAGACTATTCTTCCTGCGGCCTGGGACATCTATACGACCAAACGTGTAAGGGGAAATGACTCTGAATCTCCAGCCGTAAGTTGAGTACCACACTGAACTAAACTCTTCTTGTCGTTTATTATTTTGTTAAAGATTTCATCCATTTTACTTCTGTTATACAATATTAATATAATTCAAAAATTTTTACAGGGACATCAACAATGTATAAATCCGGATGCAAATTCTTGTCAAATGCGTAAAAGGTATTCGGTTTTAATTCGCCTCCCTTAAAAGAGTACCCTAGGTTTTTCTATCGTCTGATATGAATCTTAACCGAAGGTGAACATCGTGAATGGAAGCATCCATTCAAAGGATAGCCCGCCCCCTTTAGCTCTATACCTTTAAGATTTAAAACAAAAGGCATGAGGATCAAATCTTATTAATGTGTAACTGACTGAATTTGCATAGTTTTGTGTATGGTTAAATTAATGAGTTATGTATTCAATTTTGCAGTGGAAATATGAACAATCACTTTTTCTGAGCAATAGATATGTAAATGAAAGATTCTAGAAAAGGATATCAACCCACCTCTAAGGATAGTTATTCCATTATTGATTGTTCTTGGATCTTATTGAGAAATTTTTTGTCAATTTCTAGTTTAATCCTATAACCTTTACTCCTTTACTCTATTTCCGATTTTTGTTTAAAGTCTGTTATATATACAGTCTGAATTATAGTCATGCAATGTATGGAAATAAACTTATGTATTTCGAGGGTTTGCATTTTCTTAAAAATATAAAACTCAACAAAAAAGGAAAGTTTGAATATTAGACGTCTGTACAGACGTGAATGTGTATATATATATATATATATATATATGAGTACTCAATCATGTATGCATATAATTATTTTATTCATATTCAATGCTTGTCTTAATTTACTTCAAAAATTTGTGAGGATTATGTCTCTATATAATTCTTTACAGTAGGACATGAGTGTATAAATAAATTATATTATGTACTAATATACACACGGATATTTATACGATCTAAAGCTAGATTCAGACAGATTTTCGTTCTAAAATTTAGTAAACTTATACAGTCTTATTTCTTCATTGTTTATATATACATGTATTAAAGCTGTAGCAACAAAATCTGTAGTATAAATGCTTACTTCCATAATTGACTTTATATGGTAAGTGTAATGAAATTAACAGGAATTTTTCTATTTATGATTCATTCCAGCAGTATAAGATTTATTTTCCAGATTTACTTTGAAGTTGTTTATCCATTACCTAGACTGTAATTCTCTAAAGACTGAATCTCTAGTGGTATGGGAATCACCTTTTGGTAGGAAAGTATAGTACAATAGTTGGAAGGGCCTTCTAACTAGTATAGATGTCTCTTCTAACTTATCCTTGTTTAAAATTCATTTCCAGCCAAAGGTATAGAAGGTTATGCTAAGGTCTACAGTTGATACCATATAAAATTTATTCTACAGTTAACTAATTTCAACTTAATTCAATTGCAAATAGTACAATGTATACAAACTAAAATATACAAACTACATATCCAAATTTGCGTAGCATAGCATATAACCAGAGAAGGAGTAACAACCACGTTGCTCCCAGTCTTAGAACAGGGCAACCAAATCACTTGTCATGTTCACCCTCTAGCCCAACCATGAATCCATGATGGATAACTCAGAACTCCTCCTCAGAAAATGTCTTTCAGTTTCAACAGTTTCCTCCTTGCCTCACACTTAGCAAGTAGTTTTCGTAACAACAAGAGATATATTTATTTTCCCCATCATACCAGGCAAGTCCTGCCTCCTCACATATGCCATATATCCAAAATAATTTTTTTGCCTAGGTCTTTTCCCTCCATTGGGAATTTTCGCAGCTTTGCAAATACCTGATTTTTAGGGGTTGTCAATGGCCAAATTCCTAATTTTCCACTTGTAACAATCATCCCTCAGGTAGTTCCAACATGTTCCCCACTCATGGAGTCATGGTCAGCTGATTTTCAACATGGTTGTTTCATTTGTCCTCCAGTAATTATTATAAAATATTATGTTTTATACAAGTGTCATAGTCAAGTAGTTAGTTGGGTCAAATGAGATCTCTTCCCAATAGTCATAGTCATAAATTACACTTATCTATTCAAAATTCGGAATTGCCATAAATGGAAACAACTTTCCAATTTCGAATTTGCCGAAAATGAAAAATATTTTCCTAATAAATTTTCAACTTAAAAATAATTTATTTTTGGGGATGTCACATTACTTCAAATATGTATTTGGTTTTCCTCAAGAGTCCCATATTCTCTACGCATACCAATAACCATGTAAGCCACAATTTTTCTCTTCAACAAGTAAAAAAATAACTTAGATCCCTCATCTCCATAATAGATTCACTACACTATAGTCGATTTTTGACTCGATCCTCTCTAGAAATATACTCCTCCTCCTTGTGAATCACCATATCAAAATGAGTTACATCCTCCTAGAGTTTGATGTTATGAAGTTCCTCCTCTAAGAGAATACACACCTCCTCTAATTTGTGTCGATCCTGCTGAATCTCTCTCCTATGTTTCTGCACAATCATGTGACTTCATCCCCTCATAAAATTCATAGTATGGTGAAAGTCCACCTCCCACCGTAAAATCTACCCTTTGTCCCCCCTACGATGAGGAACAATATTCCACACACTATGCACCAAAGCCTTTAAATTTGTAGACTCCAAATTGGAGACATTAATCTTCAACAAACATGAAGGTTTGGATTCCCCACATGCCCTACTAAAATATAAGTCATAATCGGTAGGTGATCCAAACCTATAGAAGTTATTAACACTTCGACTAGATGCATATTCCTAGAAAAGGAGATATCATCCCTTGGAACATAGATATGATCGAGCCTAGTGTGAACCCTGTAAGAGCCCTCTCTAATGTGGATCGATTAATCCATCCACCATAGTCAACTCATTTCTTCCCCTATTTTGGTTTGAACAACTAAAGAGAATCTTTACACTTAGACCAAGTCTTCTTCTCTGAACCATTTATCGTAGAACCAAACTGTCCTCCCCTATCACCATCCCTTTCAACCATCTTAAAATATTCGCCAATTATCCAATCAACGTCTCGAAGAGAGGTCTCCATCAATGTCCATAGATACATACATGCACGGTTATGTTTTGGAGCATGAAAAAAAAAAACCCAACAATCTCTCCTAAAATAATTTAGTAATCCACACATAACAATTCCTCGGGTCACTCCTTGAAGCTGTAACAAAACTTTGTATATACGAGGAAATAGATAACACCACCCTAGCTCTTTCTTGAACATAATACTAATATGTCATATTTTATTATATTTTTCTTAATATTATGATTAAAATAATGTAAAATTTTAAGAGATATTACAATTTTTCATAATTACTTTTTCATTATAATACATTTTTTCTTAAATTCATAATATCATTCTTATAAAATATTAATTTGTTATAAATTCACATAATATTATGTTTATTGGGTTCATTTCATGTCATCATCTCCGCATATGGAGGAAGATATAATAGAATAATAAAATGACTCCCTAGAAGGATGTTTGAAATGGGCCTCGTTGGAAAAATAGGGAAGTCTCAAGTGCTCACCCATACATCCTCTAGAAGGAAAACACCCTAACCACCCTCGATCAAATAGGCATTACAATAGGAGAGTGTGCTCTTTGTAAGATTGAAGAAATGATACCCCATGGTAGATCTAGATACTCTCCATCCTAAAGATGTCTCGTGGGCCATTTCAAAAAAACAAAAACTAGAATGTATAGGACCTTTGCAAGTCATATAACTCACAAAGATGTTGATCTTATAAATAATGAAAATTCATGGGAAATCCAAAGAAATTCCATTCATAATTAATGTCTTAATGTTTATTTCACATAGAAAATCAGTGATAGGGTTCCATTAAATCTAAATAGATTTCGACGCAGGTTATCTCACACGGCTTCATATTGCATTTTATAACCATCAAGCTTATGTGGGGCTATGAAATGGACTCAAACCCTATTTTATCTTATGTAATTCCGAGTTCATGCCCCATGTAGGATGAGTAAGTCAATTTCGTTATAAGGGAGGGAGTTAAACTCAATGAGTTCCCCCTCATGGAAAACAAAACCATAGTAGGTAAATTTTTCAACAAAACAATGTCTAGGGACTCATTGAAGAAGTGGAAAAAAGAAAACTTTGTTGTCCTCATCAGGTATGAGCCTAGATTACTATCTTTGGAAAATTGTTGGATAGAATGGATAATGTTCTTAGGAGCTAATGCAAACATTATTCTCCTCTCACATTCAAATTGGGGTTCCAAGATTTGTTTTTTAGTAAGTGGTCAGTATGTTTTGATTCCAACTTTGAAAGGATTGAATTAACCTTGATATGGGTTCAGTTACAAGGGCTTCCCCTTATCCTTTGGTTTGAAGAGGTGCTTAGGGAGATTGAAAATGCACTTGGATTATTCTATGAAGTTGATACCTCATTCCAGACAACAAGTTACCTGGGCATGGACAATGTTGAAAATCCCTTACTCCAGGACCTAGGTACCTTGTTATCTTGTGATTTACTTACTGCAAATCAGATTAGTAGCTCACAAAACAAAAAACATTGTTGAAATATTCAACTTTAAACATGCAGTGAAAGAAAAAACTAGGAATCAAATCATACACACATAAAAACCAATAATTTTGAGTAGATACCCTTGGAAAAACCCAAAAGGGAAAAGAAATGTTGAGAATTATTTGGCTCTCGTAACAGGGATAATGGAACACTTAGAGAAATAAAACTGTAGACAAACGTGGTAAACAATGACCTGTAATATGACCCAGAAGTGCACACTTTTCAATATGTATGCGACTGTCCCTACTACACAACCACATACACACAACTGTCTCCATTGGTGCCCCTATACATGTATGGAAATCCTATACGGAAAACTATGTACAATGAAATTCTTCCCTATGGCTTCGATTGACTAAAAATCACTTGTGACAACATCTATTCTCTCTTCTCCTTGATTTGATCTCTAGATGGAAGTCCTTCTCCACCTATCCAAGGTATTGAATCAGATTCCTCCATGATCTAATCCTCTCAAAAGAAAATCTCCTTCTCTTCTTTGAGTAATCTCAAGTATCAAGTGTCTTCCCCCTTTACCCTACCCTTTCTTTTATAAACATGAATTATAATCTATTTCTAATCTCCAAAGTGATTGATGGTGGAGATTACTTCTCACACTCACTTGAGATTAAAATTTCATGCTAATTAATTTTTTCATTTCCTTAAATAACATAATTAATTAAATAATTAATTAATAAAATAACTTTACTTAATAGTTTCTTTAACTAAAGTAAAGTTACCAAGACAAAAGGAATTATGCATGCTAGACAACAAGCCTATGCAGAAATACCTATTCGATGCTACATGCATTAACACTCCCTTTGAGTGGAGAATGTATTTGTTAGGATATTTAGACATCTAGGAGTTAGTTAAGATCTACTTGGTCTAATGTGTCGTTAGGTAAAAATATGTTTCTTAGTGTGTTTCTTTAGTATGCATTAGTATGCATTTGTAGTTAGGAAATCTGATGGTCATGATATGTTCCCGACGTAGAGTCATCCAACGGTTTATGCTCTCCTCGATATTAACACCCATTGATCCATGGATTAACACCCGATTGATCCATGATATCTATTTAAATAGCATGGAGGGTCATTTACCGATGATCAATTGTGAGAAACTCTCTTGTAAAATCTATATGTAATCTTTTTCTTTGCATTAATAAACTACTCCAAGTGGTCGCATTGGCTAGGGCCATGGATGTTTCTCCATAAGGGTTTTACCACATGAAAACATCATTGTGTTGATATTTGATCTGTTTATGTGAGTGGTTACTGAAGGTTTTAATCATCTGTTTGAATACATGTGTTTTCGAGCATGGTATCAGAGGTTGTTTGAAGACCCGCTCCTATTGTAGATCGAGATCGTGAAGACGATTTGCCTCATCTCAATTTTCTGTCATTTTCATACATTTCTTGGCTGAGAGTACTATGCCATTGCGTCCGGAGAACTCGTTTTAGTTAGGAACACTTTTCATTTCACTCGAAAAGGTTTTTTTTTTCCCAAGAAATGGCCATCACAATCAGATCCGAAGGTATAAAGCCTGAATACACATTTTTTAATTTTTGCAAAGTAATATTTTGGTTTTATTTCGGTTTGATATTATTTGTTTTCGGGTTGATAATCTTTTAGATTTGTGTATGTTCTTTTCCCCGTGCACTGTCCGATCTCGACGAATCAGAAATAGATAGGAAAATGTACATCTTCTGGGTATGCTAACCGAGACCTAACCCTTGTTGTCATCGAGAAGTGAAATTTCTTTCTTGTGTGAAAAGAGTTTTTTTTTAACATGCTCTCTAAGGCTGCCTTTAAAAACAACAACAACAACAACAACAACAACCCCAATCCTCTTGCAAAACAATACAATATGTTTTGCTAGACCATTTGGTTAAAAGTTGCCTTATTAAGTAAGAGGTCTTGAGTTCAAGTCTCTCTTTTGTTACTTTTTTTGAAAAAAATCATGGTAAAATTGTAAAGTGTATTTCATTTCAAGTATAAAAGTGAATCTCTATAAGTAGCTTTAATATTTTAGAGTTATTTGTTTTGCATGAAGTAACTTCATTGTAAAAGTGATCCCCACTTCTCTTTATAAAAGTGGGTCACTTCATAAAGAAACATACACCACCACATGGTCCTTTGGTTACCATTTATGCCTTTTTTAAAAAGGGCACATATCTCACATCTGAAGTCCATTTTAAGTGTCGTGTTTTTTAAAACCAAATAAATTTTCAAGATATTTCCATTCAGATCATTAGTTTTAGTTTTTAAATCCATATTATATGCATATTTAATATGGATTCTACAAGTAATCTCTTACTTACCAGCACCAACTACTTCCAATGGAAATCTCATATGGAGGATTTATTAAGAAGTAAAGGCTTGTACCATATTACCATGGGAAAGAAAACAACACCCACTAATACTGATAATAAAGACAAATGGGATAATAGGAATGACGAAACATTCAGATTAATGAGAATGTCCATATCTCCTGATTTAAGGTTCTACCTTCAATCAATTGATAAACCCAAATAATCTTGGGAAAATATTGAATCTATGTTTGGTAAACACAATACTATTTGAGCACACCAGTTAGAAAATCAAGTACTAACTTTAAGTCCAAGTGATTTTTCTTGCATTGAATACTATCTATCTATGTTTAAAACACTCAGAAATTTATGTGAAGAATGTAAGATAAATATAGATGAATATCGTTGCATCTATATTATTCTTTCTAAGATAGGTAGTGCATATTTTGTGTTTGTATCTACCTTTTATGCCATGCAAGAGGCTCTAGAGGAAGCAAATTAGAAAAAACCCAGTTTTGAGAACTTTTGTGATGCTTTGATTAGAGAGCAAGACAATCTAGTACAACTTGGAGTGATCAACATTGTAGGTAACTCCAACAAACCCTTAGTTTTCCATCAGAAAGATAAACCCAAGAATCCCAAGAAGAAACATCCTGACCATAACAACAAGAAATATAACAGTCCCTAACCCACTCGGACAACTTCTGCTCCTAATGGAGACAAAGGAGAAAAATATAAAAATAAGTAGACTGACATACATTGCAACTTTGGTGATAAAGATGGTCATGATGAGTCCAAATGTTTCAAGAAGATGGAAGCTTTAGAAGAAATGATAAAGAATCACAACATCAATATTGATTCTACGTCTTCTTCTCATGGACATGCACTTTTACCTTCTGGTTTCTCCTTTAATACAAATTCTACTTCTACTTCTGATGAGTGGCTTAGTGATTCTGGAGAATCTTATCATACAGATAAGAATAGAGACATATTTTCTACTCTAAATGAATGTAACACTAAGAAAATATTTTTTGATGATGATAGATCTCTTAGTGTTGAAGGATCTGGAATAGTTCAAGTAGAAAATGGTCATTTCAATGATGTATTATCTGTTCCAAGTCTTTCTTATAACCTTCTATCAATATATCAAATCACTCATTTAGGTGAAGGGAAAACCGTAGAGTTTTCACCTCACCAAGTTGTAATCAAGAATCTAAAATATCCTAAGCATGTTCTTGCAACTGGAATTGATGATGACATTACCAGGTTGTACAAGTTTGACAATTTTGCATCATCATATTTTTCATCAGTTTTTGTTGCTCATAGTGATGACTTGACCAAACATTGGCATGAGCGGTTTGGTCATTTAAACTATCGCTCATTGCAACAACAATGTAATCAACATATGGTGACTGTTCCTCCTCTTGTTTCATGTAGAGATGGTTTTTTTGCTGGTTGTGTTCTCAGAAAACATCATTGGGATAGTTTTGACAAACATGCTTCTTGGCACACCTCGGGTCCTTTGCAGCTTGTTCACAGTTATTTGTGTGGTCCAATTTCTTCTCCATTTTCTGGGTGCAAGTATTTATTGACTTTCATTGATGACTTTTCCACACGTACTTGGGTTTACTTCTTAAAACTTAAGAGAAAAGTTTTTGACAAGTTTTTGGCCTACAAGGCCCTTGTAGAAAAGCAATATGGACATCAAATTCAAAGGTTAAGAACAGATAATGGAGGTGAATATGTGAGCAATAATTTTACAAGTTACTACACTATAGAGGGAATCCAAATGCAACACATTTTTCCATATACACCACAACAAAATGGTGTTTCTCGGAGAAATAACTGCACATTAAAAGAAATGGCTAATTGTATGATCCGATCTAAGGGATTGAGTCTAAAGTATTGGGCGGAAGCCATCAACTATGAAAATTACATAGTAAATCACACTCCCACAAAGGCTCTTAAAAATATAACATCGGAAGAAACTTGGACTAAAATTAAACCAGATGTAAGTGAGTTTCATGTATTTGGGAGTATAGCATGGGCTCACATTCTTCATGAGAAAAGGAAAGCATTGCAGCCTAAAAGTGAGAAGTGTATATTTGTTGGTTATTCTAAAGATTTCAAAGGTTATAGACTTATTCAAACACATTGTAATGAAATTATTATTAGAATAGATGTTAAATTTGATAAAAATCTCTTGGCATGCGATCCTAATTCGACGTTTGTGCCTTCTTTGGCCTACAAGCCAAATTCAATGGTTGTGCATTCTTTGTCCTGCGTGCCATCTTCGAAATTTGTGATTTATTCTGTTCTGGTTTCTTCTTCAGATGATGATAGTGAGGATGAAAATCCACCTCCTCTTGCTCACCTTCCTCCAAATGATTCCTTTGAACCTAAACCAACACCAACTCCACCACTTCCTAGATGGGTCCATTCAACATGAGAAGCAGTTTGTGATCTTGTCAGTGATCCTGCTTATCAACGTCATACATATTCACAGTTCCATTGAGCCTCTTCTATTTTGGCTCAAGTTTCAGAAAATCATGATCCAAATACACTTGTAGAATCTTCAGGTTATCCAGATTGGGATACAACAATGAATGAAGAGTATCGTTCTTTAATGGAAAACAATACTCAAGATATTGTACCTCTTCCAAAAGGAATAAAACTTGTCAGATGTAAATGGGTCTATAGATCTAAGTATGCATCGGATGGGAGTGTTGAAAGACACAAGACTCAAATAGTTTCCAAAGGATTTTCCCAATTTGAAGGAATTGACTATAATGAAACCTTTTCCCCTGTAGCCAAAATGAATTCAATCCTCCTTGTTCTTTCCCTTGCTTCCTCACATAAATCGGAGGTCCATCAGATAGATGTTAAATCTGCCTTCTTGCAAAAAGATTTGCAAGAAGAAATCTACATAGGTCAACCTCATGGCTATGTACAGGATGACTCTAGTTGTGTTTGACTCCTTAAGAAATCTCTTTATGGTCTCAAGAAAGCTCCCCAAGCTTGGTATGCCAAAATGGATAGCTTTCTTACTTACATTGGATTCTCTAGATTCCATTCTCATCCTAATGTCTATACCAAGAAAGTATAAATCCATCTCATAATCCTCGTCCTTTATGTTGATGACCTTATCCTTATTGGTAGTGACTCAAAACTTTTAAACCATGTGAAAACTAGCCTTAAGAAGAAATTTGAAATGACAGACTTAGGCTTTTTTCATTATTTCCTTGGCCTCCAAGTTTTCTAAACCAATGAAGGAATTTTTCTTTCTAGTCTAAGTATGATTGTGACCTTTTTCATCACTTCCACATGGATGATTGTAAACTAACACCTTTTCTCTTCCAGTCTAGAGTCAATCTTAATGTCACCTGCACTTCTCTCGAAGTTGATTCCACCTTGTACCGTCAGTTAGTTGGTAGCCTCTTATACTTGACTCGTACCCATCTTGATCTTTCCTTTGTTGTTGGTATTTTTTCTCGGTATATGCAAACACCCCATGAAATCTATTGGAAAGAAGCTAAAAGGATACTTCACTATGTCCTTGGTACATTTCAGTTCAGGATACATTAAAGTTCAGGGGGAACTCCTTTATTGGTTGGTTTCACTGATTCAGATTGGTCCAACGACCTTGATGGTCGGAAGTCTACTACAGGTTATGTTTTCAGCCTTGGTTCAGGACCTGTCAATTGGGCCTGTAAGAAACAATAGGCTATTGCACTTTCTTCAACAAAAGTAGAGTACCGAGAAGTGGAAAATGCAAGTCAAAAAGCCTTGTGGCTTCGACATATCCTTTCAGAGTTTGGATTATAGCAACAACATCTAACCAACCTTTGGTTCAAAAATCAAAGTGCCACCAAGCTCACCAAATCACTAGTTCAACATCAACGCAACAAGCATACCGAGCTATGCATGCACTTCATCAGAAATCTCATTCATGATCAAGTTATTGAAGTGCTCTTTTTCCCTGTAAAAGATCAAGTCGCAGACATTTTCACAAAGTCTTTTATAGAAGTGAATTTTTCCAAACATCGATCTATGTTAGGAGTTCAGGAAGTTGTCATTAAAGGGGGATAGGCTCCCATGCCTCCTTCCTTCTCCTATTGTGTCACTATTGTAAATACTTCAATCCTATTTGTAATGTTCCCCAAATTTCCCAAATAATTTTTTTTTCTTAGGGACATTAAATCTCTTTTCTTTTTGAACCACTTATTTCGAAAGACATATGGTTATTATAAGTAGGTTGTTGTCATCACTAATAAATTTCACAATTTTTTTGATTTCCAGTTAATGGTGCAACTAAATGACATTATAATAGATTTTATCTCTGAGTTATTTCATACCGCACAATAATCGTTTGCATAAAGGTCGAGGGTAGCTTCTCTATATCGTAGCCTCTCAGATTACTAACATATAATTATAAAGGTTAGGAAAACCCCACTAATGTTGTATTATCTCCATATATAAACATTGACATTTATATACATTAATATTCCACTAGCCTTATCATCCTTTCCATATATATATATACATACGTATTAACATTTATAATGTATAGGACCCTTAGCTTTTCCCATCCCTAGGCATGAGCATTTAACACTTGTAGTTGTTAAGGTATTAACAATATTGTATCCTCTCCATGCATAGAATTAAAGTTAAATCTAACATAAGGGTCTATACAAAAATGGGATCCAACAAGGCATACATATTTATCAAAAATGCTATAGGCTTTAATGTAATGGTGACTTTACATTTATTTTAATTGTCCAAATAATAGGCCTTGTGAGAACCGGTCGTGGCTAAACTTACGATCATTATTAACACCGTTTGTAAAAGGTTGTCGGTTGAACATCGTTGAGGGGTCCAACTATAATAGTCATCCTTCTGAATTCATTTAATGTTAACGAACAAATAGTCACACCTTAACTGATTGAGAGACTAGGCTCAACAATCTTTTATATCGTGCCTTGACTGAGTCATCCTCCCTCGCAATAACTTGGTATGAATTTGAATGAGGATTTGTCAGGACTGAATCAAAACCTCTGTCCAGTCCATTAATGGTGACCTGCCAGGGTACCTCCGAAGGGTTGTCATCCATCCACCGTTTCCAATGCAAAACATGCCGCCTCCCTTCTGTCACATGGCAAGGTACAGGATTCATAATCGTCACATTGTTTAGTTCCGAGATGGGTCTCTAGGTCATTGTTTCAGTTTCCTTTGGCTCTGTCTTTCTGCAAAAATGATCCAGTGCTACCCATGATAATATGATTGGTGCACATGACCTACATCGTGAAGTTGGGTTCAACGAGGGAAGGAAGAAAAGGATAGTGAGAATATCAATTGAATGTTACCCAGAACCAGGTAAATAAATCTCTGTCATGTTACTCTGAACTCTCGGTGATTTTGGATTACGTAGTGGGCATCATTCACATTATCTTGTTCTTTCTCTTCCGACTTCCTTGGTCCTATATTAGAGTTCTTTAAGGATTGTTAAGTGTATTTTAAACTGAGGGTTTTTCATCGCCCTTGTTATTCCTTTATTGGTCCTCCATTTCCTTACACACTGCAATATAGCTTTGTGTCTCTATGAACTTTGTAGGAATTATGGTTCTTGTTATTAACCCATCAGATAATAGGAAATCTTACTCTATATTCTTTAAAGGGTTTCGCACTGGGTGTTTAAATCTTCGTTCTGCTTCAATAACAGTTCAAACCCTAGCTTGGATTCTTCCGTGACTTTAAATATTTGATCCCCTCCTGTAATTCGTTCATTGTCTCGAAAGGTTGTGGTTTCTCTTAATCTGTATTCCCAAGGTAAGTTCGGGTTGTGTGATAGGAAGGAAAATAGGGAAAAAAAACCTCTATATCCTGTCAAGGTCTTGTTACTTGAAAGACTGTCCTTTAAATAAAATATTTCATTCAGTTCAATAAGGATTATTTTACTAGCCACAAAATGTTATGATTTTCATTCTATTTTTTTAATGCTTACCATAATGGTTTTTATGGTGAGAAAATATAGTTCTGTAAAATCTTCTATCCGCACTTCTGAGCTACCGGTTCCTGATTTTGAGAATATACCATTCGACTCTCATTATAATTCAATCAATTCGTGCCAACATTTATATCATTGTTTAATTAAGGGATGAGCTTCTCTCTGGTTCGTAAAGACTCACTGTGAAACTCGTATTATGCGATGTGTAATCGCAACCCTTCCTGTGGATTGTTGTGATATTTCTTGTTACTATATTAAGCATTTTTTTAACGGGATCGTTACCCTAAGTTTAAATACACCAATTATACTTTCGGCAGGGATTGTAAAATTCATACGATGCCACTGTATGTATATAGGTCAGACTTGATCCAAGTAATTTATTATTAGTTCTTGGTTCCTGTTCTTTGTATTTTTGAAAAAACTTGTCTATTGCATTTCCCTTCAACGTACATAGAATATATCAAATGTAGTATCAAAAGGGTTTTAGATGCCTCTGTGTGGTGTGTATGATCCGTATGAATTATTTATATTATCACAGTATTAAAGGTTTGGCATTGTTTGTTTTCCTTTCTTATTCACATTCTGGAATTAAGGCTTTCGGTTACCAAACTAATGATGGGATCCCTGTTTACATTGCGAGGGTACCCATCAGACTTTTCCAATTCCACTCCTCCCCTTCGAGCCTATGGATAGTTTACTGAGCAATGCTGATGGGAAAGTACTCATGCGAAAACTTAAGCTAAGTATTGTTCCTATAAATAAATCTTCAACATTTATTTTGGTCGATTATCCCTTATTACTGTTTTGATAATTCTCTCTCTTTCCCTTTGCTGTTCTTAACCCCCCTACTCAAATGGATTCACTAGTTCGTCTCACTTGAAAGGTATTCGCGTTCTCTCTCTCGATGTTTATGTTTAAGTTTTCCAGGTTCTGTTCATAGCGGTACCGAGTTCCAAATTAAGGCACTATTATTATAATATCTTTTGCACTAGTATTTCCATAGATAACCTGGTTACCTCTAATTTCAATTCCTTAGGGAAAATGAACAGATCTGAACAATTTTTTAACAAGGGAGAAACCCAAGAAAATGATTTTTCTATTTAAACAGCTATGATGACGTGTATTGGAAATTACTTTTGGGTTTACTGTAATAAAAAGGGACTATAGTCCTCTATATATATGGTTTAAAAGTAAACACTGGAATCTCATGTAACTCATTAAGTCGACACCACGCCTTCTGTGGGTGAATACATTAGATTATTTTATGCAATTCTATGTAAATAAATATACAACAATATCTATACATATATATACATTTATTGACCTCTTGTCTGTGTTTCCATTTCCAGAATTTCGTTTGGTACTTGTACAATGCAAATATTCCTTATGCAAATATCTATACACATATATATTTATATACTAATATGGTACAGATTATGATTATCACGGTAATACTATTGTTCTGGTTAGATTTATTGCAAACCTATACAAGCATGCATAGAAATTTCTTGTAGTTCTATGTTTACAGTCATTCAACCTGCAACAGTCTGTGATCGTTCTTTATGCATACTCACACTTAAGCCTACATTCTTGCTTATACAAAATAATCCTAATATCAACCACAGATCAAACTGATATTTTCTTCCATATTTCTATCTCAAGAGTACGCCACATGAATAGGAAATTTTCATACATTTATCAACAACTAACACACAGAGTAGCTTTCTTAAATCTATTTAATGAATAAATTCAAATTGTAAAGGCTTATTCTATAATTCACTTCATTCTACCAGCCATTAACTAATAAAATAATTCAACAAGGAATAGCTAGATGTACATATATGAACAAAGCGTTGGGACAACAAATGGAGCAACCAAGTTCCACCCAACCAAAGAACAGAACAACCAATCTACTTGCTCCATTCACCCTCTATCCTGACCATGAATCGATGAGGGCGAACTCCAGTGTTCCTCTTTCGCTAGAGTCCAATTTCAGATCAGAAATTCCCCTTGCCTTACAGTCAGAAAAAATTGCTCATAACAGTAAGTGATATTCTTTCTCCAGCATACTAAGCAGCATCCTGCCTCCTCCCATATGTTGTATATGGAAAAACATCTAGTGCCTAGGTCTTTTCCCGCTTGGGAATTTTTGTAGCTTTACAAATCCCTGATTTTCAGGGGCTGCCTATCGCCAAATTCTTGATTTTCCACTTAAAAAATTCATCCCTGAGGTAGTTCAAGGTTGTTCCTCACTCATGGAGTCATGGTCAGCTGATTTCAACCTAGTTGTTCCATTTGTCCCTCAACAATTAGTATAAAATATTTGTCTCATATAAGTGTCATAGTCAAAGAGTTGGTTGGGAAAATCAAATCTTTGCCCAACAATCACAATAATAAATTACAATTAACTAAATTCCAAATTCGGAATTTCCATAAATGGCAATAATTTTCCAAACTTGAATTTGCCAAAAATGGAAATAAATTCCTATGTGCATTCAGACTTTAATAATATTTTTTTTGGGGGGGAGGATATTACATCCTTCTCCCCTTCAGTACAACACTATCCTCAGTGTTCGTTCCTTTCTTGGAACAGGGTTGGATAATATTTCTACAAATCTTCTTCCAATTCCCAAGTGGCCTCCTCAGGACTAAAGTGCTTCCATTTCACTTTTACCTGTGCGGCGACTCTGTTTCGTAGTACTGCTTCTCTCCTGTCCAGAATGCGCAGAGGTTCTTCTTGGAGCTCTCCTTCTAGTTCCACCTGCACCATGTTCCAATCGATCATGTGAGTAGGATCATGAACATATTTTTTTAACAAAGAAACATGAAATATATTATGGATTCTCAGATTTGTTGGAAGTGCAAGTTGATATGCCACGGTTAAAATTTGAGCTAAGATCTTGAACAAGACACAAAACCAGGGTGCCAAATTTAAACAGTTTCCTAGCTTTAATGAACTTCTTCTTTCTTTCACTTTTAAATACACATGGTCTCCAACTTGAAATTCGTGGTGTCTTCTTTTTCAGCTCCGCGTAACTTTTTTTTCTGTCCTATGCCTCTTTTAAATTCTGTTGTACTTTTCTTACCACATTCTCCATTTCTTGGAGCATTTTTGGTCCCACCATGAGTCTGTCAATTGGCTTATCCCAGCTAATCAAAGTTGTACACTTGTTGTCATACAACACTTTGAAGGGGCTCATCTTAGGCGATGTTTGGTAACCATTATTGTATGCAAATTCCACCAAGTGCAGGTAATCTTCCCACTTACTTGGTTTCATCCTTACATACATCCATAGCATATCTTCCACAATTTGGTTAGTTCTTTCAATTTTCCAATCCGTTTGTGGATGGTAGCTTGTGCTAAAATTCAACTTGGTATTCAACTGTGCAAACAATGCTTTCCAAAACGTAGATGTAAATTTCACATCTCTATCTAAAATCACCATTTTAGGAATACCATGCAGTCTAAAAATTTCATTCATGAATATTTCAACGATGTTAATAACTTTATAAGTAGATTTTACAGGAATAAAATGTGTATACTTGCTAATCTTATCAATTACTACCATAATTGAATCATTTGTTTTTTTGAGTTCTAGGCAACCCTGTGATAAAATCCATTGATATAGTCTCCCATTTCCATTCTGATATAGGTAAAGGCCGCAACAGACCAACTAGGTGCTGGTGTTTAGCCTTCACCTATTGACAATATAGGCACTTAGAAAAGTATTTTTCTATGCCCCCTTTCATATTAGGCCAATAAAATAACTTCCTTTGTGTTGTCACCATTTTCTGGTACCCCAAATAACCGGAATATGGCTTCTTGTGTACTTCGTACAAAACAGTTAACTTTAATTTAGTAGAATCTGGTATGTACAACCTACTTTTGAATCTTAGTAGACCACTTAATTCCAAACTCAGACATGTTCTGTCTAAATTTTCTGCATTATTTTGTAAATTTTCCACTGTTTTAATGTATTTTTCATCATTATTACTTGCAACCTTTATCCTTTGTTCAATGTCGCTTTTTGCCCTGCTAATGTTTATCTCAAACAACCCATGAACTATTCTACTTAAGGCATCTGCCACTCTGTTTTCCTTACCCTTAATGTGTTTTACCTTGAAATCGAATTCGCTCAAGAAGACTAGCCATCTTGCTTGCCTTGCATTAAGATCTGGTTGACTAAACAAGAATTTCACACCACTGTTATCAGTTAGCAACATAAATTTTCTTCCCATTATATAGTGTCGCCACATTTTTAATGCATGGATGACAGCTGCTAATTCCAGGTCATGAGTGAAGTAGTTTCATTTGTTCTAATATAGTTTTCGGGACTCGTAACAAATAGCGTGCCCTTATTGAGTTAGGACACCTCCCAAACCCTCTTTGCTCACATCCACGTAGACTGTGAAGTCTTTATCCAGGTCTGCTACCCTTAAAATGGGTGCAGTTGTTAACAATTCTTTTAACTTATTAAAACTGTCCTCACATTTATGCAACCAAACAAACATAGATCCCTTTTTCTGTAGGGATGTTATAGGGTATGCAATTTTAGAGAATCCTTCTATAAATATGCCATAGTACCCGATGATTCCCATGAATGACTGGATATCCTCTACATCCTTAGGAATAGGGCATTCCATGATGGCTCTTATTTTCTTTGGGTTGACTGCAATACCCTCTTGAGATATTACATGTCCTAGTTATTGTATTTCCTTTTGATAAAAGTCACATTTGTCAAATTTTGCATATAGCTTGTGTTTTCTCAAGGTTTGCAATACTATCCTTAGATGCTCTTCGTGTTCCTCTCCTATTTTCGAATACACTAGAATGTCGTCAATAAATACTAACACAAACTTATGCAAATACTATCTAAAAATGTTATTCATTAGACACATAAATGTTGTTGGTGCATTAGTGAGTCCAAACGATATAACAACAAATCCCTGATGTCCATATCTCGTTTTGAATGTTGTTTTACTTATGTCTTCATCCTTTATTCTAACCCGGTGATAACCAGATCTTAAATCCAACTTAGAAAATATACTTGACCCTCCCACTTGATCAAACATATCATTCATTCTGGGTAGGGGGTATTTGTTCTTAATAGTCATTTTGTTTAGTTGTCTATAATCAATGCATGATCTTATAGTTTCATCTTTCTTTTTAAGAAAAAGTATCGGCGCTCCCCATGGTGAGACACATGGTTTTATGTATTCCTTATCCAACAGTTCTTGTAGTTGAATATTTAACTCTGTTAATTCGGGTAAACTCATCATGTAGGGTGCCTTAGATATAGGGGATGAACCAGGCAATAGATTGATAGAGAAGTCTATCTCTCTTCTTGGGGGTAGTTCAGTTATTTTGTCTACAAACAAATCTCTAAATTCATGTAAGACGAAAAAATCTTATTGGGTAGGTTTGTTTTCTTTTTCCAATAGATTTGTCACTTGGATATAATAAACCTAACAACCTTTAATCATGCACTTCTTAAATTGCATTGTTGAAATTTGCCTAACTGAGACTGGTTTTCGTATGCCTTGTACTGTCCTAACAATGTTGTTTTCATCTTTGTAAGCGAGTGATTTTTCATAACAATCCAAAACTACTTTATGCCTCTCCAACCAGTCCATTCCAATAATTATATCATAAGACCCTAATGGTAGAATATTCATATTTATCTTTGTGCTTGGACCATCTAAACTGAAGTCACAATAAAAAATGAAATCTGTTACTTTTCTTTTTATTCTGTTGCTAGTTGTAATAGCCAAGACTTTGTATGCGTTAATTTCTTAAGTTTATTTGCATCCAATATACCAGGAGAAACATAACTCAAGGTAGCTCCCAGATCATTTAAAATAGAAACACGATTATTATTAACTTTACTTTCGACTTCCACCACAGTGGACTGGTGATCAGCTTGTCGGCCATCCACGACAACATTGATCTTGTGTACTCTTATGCCCACATATCCCATTGTAGAGGCCTCTTACAAGTTGTGAATCACGGTCATTGTTGCAAAAGTTAAACACATAAATTTTCTCCTTAAGTGAGGTTCTCTGCATTCCCATCACTTTAGCAGTTCTGTGGGGTTGTCCCCAAATTTCTTGGTTCCCAGATTAACTAGTCTACCACCTCCTTGGGTGTTCTGGTTATTGGATTGGAAATATTTCCTTGAGAAGTTATTTTCTCCATTCTGGAAAGGGTTTGGTTGATAGACCTTCTTCCACTGGGTCATTATGTCTTGTTTCTTGTCTTTCCAAGCCTTGGGAAGTTCAGACCGTTGTTTGTATTGATTGTAAAACATTCGGTATTTTCTAAAAACTTCACTTAATTTATTGGGGTTTTCGAACTTGATTATGTCCTTATAGGACTAAGGAAAGCAACTTAGGAACCACTGGATTTTCATTTTTTCATCACGGATATATGACACGAATCTTAGTAATTCAAGGAATTTGTTTATCGGGTCATCCATAGTCATTTGACCGAGTCTTATCTCATAAAAGTCTTTGGTCTTTATTTCATAGTTACTTTTAGATAAATATTGTTTCTTAAAATATTTCTTGAAATCCGACCACTCCATATGTTTCTCCTTTAGGCCCTTGGCCAACTTCAGGTCCTACCACCATATACCCGCCTTTCCTTTCAGGTTATAAATGGCCATTCTGACCTTCATGTTACTGGAATAATTGTAAATCTAGAAATAATTTTTTATGTCCAATAACCATGCCTCAGTATCCTCCCCTGTATTCGATTCTCCATCGAAGATGGAAAATTTTATTTTCTTAAACTCCCCCTCCAGGTGGTCCACATGTTTCCTCTTTCTTCCTGTGGTTGTTTTATCTTATGCTGATGATGTGCCTTCAGAAGAGTTGTCCTCTTTTTCTTCTTCGGGACCAGAATTTTTGGAGGCTCTTTTGTTGACCTCTTCTACATTGTTATTGTCTTTTGGACTCTTATTTTTTACTATGCTTCATTTATTTTATTTCATTGTCTGCCTTGAAAACTTGCAGTTCCACAATAAGGTTCCTCATTCTTTTCAGAACCTGGGTAGCTGAAGTTCCTTCACTGTTCTTCCTAGGTTCTTAAGCAGATTGTTACTTAGGATTCTCCTCAAGTTTGATCTCCTCTTCAGTCTGTGCTACCATTATCACAACATAAATAAAAAAAATTGTTTGTAGTATTAAGCATTTTGTTAGTTTTTCATCAAACCGAAAAGTATGTACTAAACAACATTTTGGCATTGTTTTAAGGTCCTAGTGTTGTAACCTTTCCTCTGATACCATATGTAGTGTTCCCCAAATTTCCCAAATAATATTTTTTTCGTAGGGACATTGAATCTATTTTCTCTTCGAACCACTTATTTCGAAAGACATGTGGTTATTATAAATAGGTAGTTGTCGTCACTAATAGCTTTTGCAAGGTTTATGTTTTCCAAATAATGGTGAAACTAACTGAAATTATAACATATTTTATCTTTGAGTTATTTTATATTGCACAATAATCATATACATAAAGGTTGAGGGTAGCTTCGCTATACCCTAGCCTCTAAGATTACTAACATATAATTATAAAGGTTAGGAGAACCCCACTAATGTTGTATTATCTCCATATATAAACATTGACATTTCTATACATTAAAATTCCACCAGCCTTATCATCCTTTATATATATATATATATATATATATATATATATATA
>ML777265.1:889653-902840 GCA_009831015.1 Picea engelmannii | reverse complement strand
TCCAGTGCTTATGCTTTGAGGACAAAGCATTTTTAAGGGGAAGGAAATGTTATGAACATAAAATATACATAAATAGATATTCATAACATAATAATAGTTAATAAATAATAATTATTAATAATGAAAGGTTATGTCTCAAAGGAAATGACTATTGGTAAAGGGCACCCCTGCATGGGTATATAAGCAGGCCCTCATTTCTTAATTGTAATCATCTCATATTTTTCATATACATTTATATATATTAATTATTGTTCTTATGTATATCTTTATATTCCAAATATTTTGGATTATTCTTGTGTGAGCGAACTTTGTTCGTCTCAGAAAGTGGCTGCCATTAGATAGCCATGCCAAAGGAAACATGCCAGGATGAGTTGCAGCTGGAGGATGCTAGAAAGGAACCCACCAAAAAACTGATTGGAGACAATCTGTCAGAAGTAATAGCTAAGTAGAATCCCAGTGATGAGGAGATCGCAAGAGTGGAAGCTACAACATAGTGGAAAGTTAAGGCCACAAGAGATGAAAAAGATAACATCGGAGATCGGTATGATTTACCCATGGACAAGGAATAAATGCAACAAGCTAGTTTGCAAAAGGAGATCCAACCGATGGAGCAGTTGAACGACGTGGTTGAGGAGATAAGAAAGTTGATGGTGGGATTGAAAGAGGAAGCAGTCATCACGAGGAATATGGACAAAAGGAAACCTTCACGAGCAGTGGGGATGATGCAGGAGCAGAAGTAGAAAAGCAGAGAAGTAGAGAGACAACTCCAAGATAATGTTTGGGATCCAGAAGGATTTCAACCACGCTGGAAATCTCATGAGAAGGAGCTCATGATTTTTGTAGCGGTGGATTATATGATTTAGGATAATCACTCCACCTCAACATGTTCCATTCGATTAACATGCATGGTGCACATTCAATAAAGGGAGGGTCTCCGCCCTCTCATCTTTCCTCGAGAATCCAAAGCGTGATCTTGGAATTTAATGATGACAAGCTAGAAGAGCCATGTTGTGCATTTTCACAAGCTAGAGATAAGGTAACCATTAATTGGTTGACGATAGGAAGTATTTGCATGTGATTTGCAACATATTTCCATCATTGTAATTTTCCCATTAGATAGGTGTTTTGAATGGTGATTTGACACCACTGGTTTATCTTGTGAGGAAAGCTCGTCGAGCCCCTCTTGTATAAATATTTATATTGTTGCCAAGTAGAGGATATAGGCAGATGCATAGGAGATAGGGAGAGAAACATAGAGAGTCGAGACTCAGTAGTAACTTGGACTCCACTATTGTAATTTGACATTCTACCATTTATAGAAAATGACAAGTTTTAATGTTTTCAATTTCTATGTAACAAATGTTGTGTTATGAATGTCATTTGCATGCATTTGAATTGTAGATGAATGCTAGAAATCCTCTACAGGGATAGAGATACATTTTTCTATCCATAAGACTGTTTAATTAAGTTTGGTTCTCTAGGATAAGTGCAAGGAGTGCGCAACAGAGAAAGGAAACTGTGTGAGTCGATGCAAGGAGTGCATGTCTAAACTTAGTCGAGTCAGAAGAGAAGCTGCCAGGAGGGCTTACCTGGTTAATTCACAGACTCGAGAGGAAATTTCAAGGTGGTTAATTACCTTGGGAGGAAAGATAGTGTAAGGGAAGATACAGTCCAGAGTTACTGAACACTCTGAAACACTCTTACAGGAGGGAATCAAGTTAGTGTGAGCGTGTACAAGGAAAAAATAGTTGGAAGTGTTGGAATCCTTAAGAGAATCCCATAATTATTGAACATTCCGAGGAAGGAAGTCTTTGCAAGAGTGCATCGACAAAATAAAGGAGATTCCTTAAGATGCTCCCATAGGTTGAGGGAGAATCCATCGAGAATCTTAGTCGAGTGCAAGGAGTGTGCCCAGGAGACTATAAGTCTATCTTACAATCTCAAGAGGAAGAGAGAGAAGCTACTAGGAGGGCATGAGAAAGTTCACAGAGGAATGGTGAACTTTGAAGGTTTTCAAGCTGAGAAAAGTCATGGTAGAGTCTGTACAGAAGTCTGCAAGGAGTGTAGAAGAAGTTCGAGGAAGCCTAAGTATTGAAAGAGATTTTTTTGCTAAGTGTGAAAAGTGGTCGAGGACTTGTTGAAGCCCCGAAGATAGTGAAATTGTCCATCATCAGAGGAGAGAGGTGGCAGAAGATCAAGAGGTTCAGGAGAAGGAACTTTGGGATGTTTGTTGAGAGAAAACAAGGATCTTCACGAAGTCCCGAAGAGAGATTTGAATCCAGACCGTTGGATATGGAAGGCATGTGGTAGAGATCTACATATTTTGGAGGAGGAACCCTTCAGAGAAAATTCAACAGGAGAATACCCTAAGAGATGAGAGCCGAAGAAATGTTGGTCGTCCATTGAGATAGGAAACATGGATTTGGATCAACACTTCGCTGATTCATAGATCGGGAAAAGAAAAGTTGGGAAAAGAGAGGAATAGAAAAGTCAAAACTCACGAGTTGATCACAGTCATTGATTGTGAGGAGAACGTGGACCATAGATCTAGTCCCGAATAATTAGTCAATTCAGGAATCAGGAAAAAGGAGCAAGTAGCTTGCGAAAGTTCTGAAGCATGGGGTCACAAAGGGAGTTATCCCATGGTCATAGTCCATGGCCACACCATGGATGAATCCTAGCAAGGGAGATAACATCCGTTGGTGTTAAGAATTGAAAAGTGATAAGGAGAGGGTCTGCGGGTGCCACACAACCTGCGCTGAGAAAGCAAAGGGCTTGTGTCAAGTTAAATTAGTTCCATCAAGAGCCTGACAAACCATTTAGTTTGGTGACTTGAACGATCCTATATCGAGAGGTTGAGCAACTCCAAAATTCTAGAGGGAAAGGGGTGGGGTTTGCACCACCTACACACATTGGAATACCTCCCATGTACCTCAAATCCCATAGGTTTCTCTATGTACACTTCCTCCTCAATGCTCCTATTGAGGAAAATTTATTTGACATCCACCTGGTGTATACTCCACATCATAACTGAAGCAATATAAATAAAAAATAAAGTAGAAGCATACCTGGATACTAGAAAAAAATGTCTCCTCGTATTCCACTCCCTCTTTCTGGGAAAACCCTCTAGCCAAAAACCTCACCTTGAACTTCTCGATTCTACTCTAGTGCATAGGTACATTGTTGTCTAGTGATTTCCTAACTACAAATCAGATTAGCAAATCACAAAAAAAATAAATTATTGAAATATTTTACTTTAAATATGCAACATAATCCAAAACAATGGAAACCAAATCATGCACACATAAACACCAATATTTTTGGGCATCTACCCATGGAAAAACCCCGTAGGGAAAATGAGTGTTGAGAATGATTTTATTATGCTAAAATCAGGGCTCCTCCAACAAGGATAATGGCCCACTAAGATAAATACAAATGCAGAAGAACCTGACAAAGTCTGGTTTGTTGTACGAACCAAACCTGTACACTCACCTGCACACTCTTTGAGATGTGCGTGACTATCCTTATTGCACACCCACATACACATTCTTGTCTCCATGAACACCCGTGTACATGTATGAAAATCATGTTGGAAAAATATTGTATGACACAACTCTTCCATGTGGCCTCGCTTGACTGAAACCCACCCATGACAACCTTAGTTCTCTATTCTTCTTCATATGATCTCTAGACGGAATGCATTCTCCACCTATCTGAGATCTCTCTCAATCAACCTAAAAAACATATCTCAAGTATTAAGTTGTCACACACCCGACCCCCAAATACCTTTTTAAGGGATGGGGTATAAATGTTTTCTCTTTTCTCAATCATCTCAAATATTTTACATCAAAGATCCATCATCTTCTGCTCATCAAGAGATTTCCAACGATGGTAATTTCACTCGTTAACGAGCTTTGGAAGGAGGTTTGTGACCTTCCAAATTTATTGGGTTTACATAGGCAATATCTCTCTTACTACCACGTGACATCCTCATGACCTCAGATTGTCCATGCCAACTAATGTGGCATCACCCTAGTCTTGATGTGGCACTAGCCTAGCCTTCCACAGTGGAAATTTGGTCCACGCAGGCCTCCATACATCATAACTTGGGCCTTCTCCCAACATGATATTCTCTTACCTCCGATGAATATCGTATGGAAAAATATTCCCTTTCTCTTGATGGACAGTCTCAATGCATGACATATATCCTAACCTATGGTCAGGATCTGTTCAGAACCTAAGGTTTACCAATCCTATTGGATCCCACTCAACTCGACAACCCATTGAATATTAACATGCACCATCACACTGATGTTCTTAGTCACCATAAATTCTCCATGTCATTGTAGGGCACTTAGGCTTTCTCGAATAGAGGATGACATTTTTCCCTCTACTATAGTTCAATTAAGATACTTAATTAATATTTTGTAGAACACCATTCTTTGGTAATTAATTACTTAAACCTCATTAAGGATAATTATTCTTCACAAAATAATTATTCAATAATTATTTTTTCCTTATCCTAATACTCATGACCCAATAATTACTGAGGTTTTACTTTCTCTTTCTCCACCTTAGAAGTAGTTTAACACTAATTCAATAATTACTCATATGATAATTATGAGTAATTATATTATAACACAATAAGTTTAATTTCTCCATAATATACTTAAGTTGATTAACCTTAGTTAAGGTATATAATTCAATTCCTCCACTGTACGCAACTCCATACTGCATTTTCACGTAAATTCACACACACAGACACAAAAATATATAAATATACGCATGTTTAATTATTTATGGGGGAGAAGGATTAACTACAATCAATTTGATATTTATGATTGTGAATTTGTTATTTTATTAATTATATTATAATACAATTCTACTTAATTATATTATAATATGACTAAATATATCATGGGAGCACTTAGGATTATTAGTATCTATTAATACCCAAGCCTCCCGACTTGGGTGAAATTCCTCATCATACTTTTATGAACCCAAAACTCTCGAATGTTAGTGTTTTGGAGACGGTCCCACTTAAACTGTACCTTTGTGGAAATATGATTAATTATATCTCCATAGAATATAATTAATTCCATTTAATGTTTATTATATAACATTGGAATATGGGAAAATAGGTTTGGCCTTCGACCATTTTTCTCTTACACTCTATATTCCCCAAACATCCCGTAGTCCCAAAGCTTTGAACTCCCAAAGTTTTGGAGTCCCGATCTCCTGAACGGTTCATGCTTACACGTGATTCCACATTAAATATTAAATTTAAAAAGTGAAAAATGATTGGTACCTTATCACATACATGTATCACAATAAACTCATTATATATATATATTATATTTCGCCTATTTGGAAAATTACGCTCATGTTTATAAAATCCCAAATAATATATTTAATATTGGAATGAGAGAGAGAGATCTCCAGGTCAACTCCTTTGGCTCTCCCACATGTCCTTTATACTCAAATATCTTGGAGCCCCAGAGTCCTGAAGCCCTGAAGTGGCCCCACTTATGCACGTTTCCATGTCATTTAATATTTAAAAAGGAAAGGAGAAGAGCTAGTCTTATTCACATGTGACTATTTTAATAAAATTTATTATAACATATTATAATAATATGTTTCCTTGATAATAGAATCCAAGCTTAATAAATTTCCAATTATTACATTTAACATTGGAATGAGGTAGTATCTCTGGGTCAATTACTCTGACTCTTCCTCATACTCTCCATTCCTCAAACATCCCGGAGTCCCGGAGTTATAGAGGGGACCCACTTGTATTGATTTATGATTTAAATACACTAAATTATTCTCATCTTATAATATAATCTATATTATAATGAAGGTATGTGATGACAAATTACGTTGATTGATCACATTAAATACAATAATAATAATTAATTATAATTATTATCTAAGAAACCTTGTATAGGGAAAAGTAGGGTTCAACCTTCGACGACTTTGGCTCATGGTTTCCATCACCAAAACATCTTGGAGCCTCGAAGCTCCAAAATCCTAGAGTTTCGAAGAGAATGAGATGTTTTTAAGGCATTTAAGCACAATTTATTCCCTGGTGTACTTTGCACTAGTAATTTAGGGTCATTTTGCGTCGACCATTTCAACACTCTTGAGACATTATGTCATGGATATTGCGATGAATCATGGGCCCCCCAAACGTCGCTTCATGTGTCGTGTAAAGTACAATGAAACTAGGATATAATCACAAGAGAGATGACCCAAGGAGGTCTTTGCAAGAATGACAACCTGTGATGGTTGTTGCAAGAGTGACAACCTGAGGAGATCGTCGCGAGAATGATGAAATAGGGAGCTCATTTCTAGAGGGAAGAACTAGGGTTCTTGTCGCAAGAGAGATGACCATAGTAGTTCTTGCAACGAACTATTAAAGGATAAGGTATCATCGACAATAACGATAGTTCATCACAAGAGATACAAAGCATCGACAATTGCGACAAACTATCAATACTATTGACGATATTATTCGTCACAAGAGAGACGACTAGAGTAGTTCTTTCGATGATCATATTCATCATAACACATACGACTAGAGTAGTTCTTGTGACAAACTATCAATAATATCGATGATCATATTCATCACAACACAGACGACCAGAGTAGTTCTTTCGACGAACTATCAATACTATTTGGTGATTGTTTTCGTCACAAGGGAGATGATCGAAGTAGTTCTTGCGATGCACTATCAATACTATTAGGTGATCATATTCGTCAAAAGAGATACGACCGGAGTAGTTCTTTCGAAGAACTATCAACACTATCGATCATATTATTCATCGCAAGAGTGACGACAAGACTAGTTCTCATGATGAAATATCAATAATATTGACGATCGTATTTGTTGCAAGAGGGACGAAATATATCTCTTTTAAAAAAATAATAATAAAGATTAATGATTAACAATATTGTGAATGCCCAAGGATATTCATTTAAACGATTTGTTCTATTTGTATGATTGTATGCAAAGATACCAAATTTTATTCTAATGTTTTCTATGTATATTAATGATGGTTATTACATGCCAACATCTATCAATCTGGTCATTTTGGATCCCTAACATGACTAACATGTAATATTTATTTTATATGTTTTATTGCATCATTATTCAAATTTTTATTTTTAAGTATTTAAGTTATTTGATTTATTCTTTCACATCCACAAAAATGATCTACTATTTCATCAATTATGGTATCATCCTCCATTGATGAAACTAACATTTTTGCAATTGATTTTTCCTCTACTACTATGGAGGAATAATTCATTATAGAGTAGGTTTTGATATCTAAGGTTATATGGGAATAGATTTACCTGTTACGCGACATGATGAGATTCACTAATGAAGCTTGTATTGAATGGAATCAGTACTCCAATAGATGGTATACGTAGAAAGACGTAACTATTATTATACATGATTTGTAATCTCAATGTTGTAACCTTAGACACTGTGGTTGTGCTTCACTTACGTCCTACGCTGAAAATTGTTCTAATGGGTTCCATTCATTCCATATTCCAATAAGTGTAAACTAGTATTAGCTTGTTATAAGGTTGTAATCCTTTACACACTAGTTCCAATCAAATAAGCTATTCACATAATCTTTACTATGATTGTTTACAAGTAAGTGGAATAATACTATCACAACTAGTTAACAAAGGTTGATATCAAGAAACAAAGTATACACATTATGTAAACAATAATAGTACATGATATTCCATAATAAATCACACCCTATATACTAGAACTCTAAGTTGATACTAGTAGAGATTCCATGTGCTTCTCTTATTCCTTAAGAGTCATCGAGCTATCATGTTCTTCTACTCATAAGAAGTATCTATATCTCATTCATTTCAAATACTCTATTGCATAATTATGGTTATGATTATACTATGATATTCAGGGGATTACTTATACAAACCCACAAAAAACCAAGTTGATGTATTATATTAGTTGTGTGAATCATCTGATATGATGAATTAAAGTGAATTGTGTATGCTACATACTAAGGTGTGGTTCATTAGATAGAATGACTTGCCCCATAGTGGTCCACAAATTATGGTAATGTAAAAATAAATAAATAAATAAAAGGAACCTTAAGAAGTCATAAAAAGAAGAAACAATACAAGGCATACCTGATCTTTGATATTCTAATGTCTAGCATTTCATTGATACAACATCTAGAGAATCTACAAATGCACAAACTGCATACTGTAGTAAATAAAACAAAAAATTATATTTAGTTTTTACTAAAAACCAAAAAATATTTTTTATACATGTCGATAATGTTCTAGTAAAAACCAAAAAATACTTTTAAGACATGTCAATAAATTCTAATAGAAATTAAAACTGACAAGATTGCAAATAGTAAACACCATTGATATTATTTTTTGTAAAATCCATATGACAGGAGATTAAATAGTGACACACACACACACACACACATCTCATATGTGATGGCCTAAATAACATCCTCTTGGTTTTGATAATAATTTATTGGACCCATCTGAACTTGGAGCAAACCTCCCTTGATCTGAAGGAGCAACAACGAAGTCAACATTGACTATGTGGTTGCTTCGTTGGATTGAGAGAGGTTTGATCCAAGAATAAATGACTACAATAATTTTTTCTCTACTGAACAGGGCCAACCGCATGAAGGTGGAAGCTCCTATGACCCCTGCCCCCCCTCACATCACTCTCAATTCCCCAATACCCAATCTATATTCTACTAAAACATATGCATTAAAAATATTCAAAATTGATAAAAAATGATTCTAAAGCTATAAATGAGGTTTATCATTCAAAGGCATATGTCATATAAAAGAGTTTTTATAAATGATATTTATCATTCAAAATATGTTACAAATATACTAGTTATATAATGTACATCTTTCTATGTTATAAAATTATTATACATCATCAATTTCATTTAGTCTTCATTTTTGTTTTCCAGTTCTTAAGTAAATCATCCATCTTTGTTTCTTCGTTTAATGGGTTCTCTTTAGAAGTTGGTGTTTCTTCAATCCTTTCACACCGAGCACACATGGTCTTGTACCCATGGCATGGAGGCTTCTATGAGGGTCCATCACCTTAAAAAAAAAATTATTAAATTTATATGACAAATTTTTAAATATCATTGAAGTAGTTCATTAATATTAAAAAAAATCTGTGCAATGTAATTATTTACCTGGTCCACTAGTTGGCACTATTGGAATGTCTTCCCTATTCCCCTGATATTTAGGTTGAGGAGGCTCCACTACAACATTCTCTCCCATTGAAATGAAACAAATTATAAGGACAAAATCATAAATGTATAAGTAATAAAAATTAGAAGTACAAAATTTATAAGTACAAAATTATTAAGTATATGATGAATATAAAGCCATTTTACCGTCATGGGCTTCAGTGACATGAACATCTTGGGGCTGCACCCCACTAGGATGGGGCTTCTTGGGAGCTCTATGATCTTCTGGTTGTGTTGGACTATCAATGCTCTGTTGTCTAGTACTAATGGTTTCGTTGATAGTGTTCCTCCCCTAATTAAAACAAAGTGAGACATTAAAGTTATGGACAATATCAAACATTTATGTATTTTGTAAGTAATGAAAGGTTAATGTGGACTAATTTTTATTTACCTTATCCCAGAAAATGGATCTTGGGGTATGCCCCATGATTTTCCTACGATCAACCATGACTTTATAGCCTTACTTGTAACCAACTTGGAGGCATTCCTCTATGGTTTCAATTCTGAATTTGTCTCCCTGCATTGCATAAGAGTATGTTTTTGTAATGTTTGAGGCTTCAATTACCTGAAATTTGTAAGGAGATACAAATAATATTCTTAAGATGTTTGGGTACTTACGATTCATGACTATAACCTCGAGGAGCCACCCTGGCCTAACTTGTGTTGGCCATGTGTGGAAATCTTCCCTTTGGTTTCCTTCGAAGTGTCAGACAACCTATCATAAATATTTTCAAGTATGTTATGTACCACACTTTTATTTAGATATAAAGAAAATTAAAGGTATTGAAATCAAAATATTGTAATTTACCTTGGGGTACCAGTTATTTTTTCCCTTGATTTTTTCAATATATTTTATTTTGCATCATCAATGATTGCCTTCCACTCCCTCTCTGGAATCGAGTGAGGATGCTCATACCTAGGGTTTCCTTCCAAGATTCATCTACAGACATCCCTCGTATATTTTAAATATTCTCACATTGCAGAGGTGACCTCATTTTTTATTAAATGTGTATATTCGAAAGAGGCCTTTGATATAATCCATAAGTTCTTTTCTGAGATTGGAATTCTAGGAATTCCACCTCATGCGTAACATTTCCCCAAAACTTAACAAGGCCTTAATCTGCAAGTGTCTATAAAAATGGTCATTTCCTACACACATAAAGATATGATCATTAATTTAAATATAATAATCTATATGATTTTTGTATGAGATAGACAACATGAAACTGTTAAAATATGAAAAAATTCTTGGGAGTCTTATTTTTTTAATGGTAGTTCATTATCCTCGACCAAAACTATGCACAAAAGGGTCACTTTGTTGGTTACACATCTAGCTCTAGGAAATGAAACCATTTCAACCACATCATCAACCACATCTATGTCACCACCCCTAGATCCTGGCCACAGTGTGGATTCTTGGCGGTGTGTGTCATGGCTCCTGGCCACTGTGTGGATTAAATATTACTCTAGAAGCTATATGATACCCCGCGTTAGGACTCTATGGTGTCTCTGCAGCGCCACTAATACCAACATTGGGGTGAACAGGCTCTAAAAATCTCTTTATAAGAAAGTTTTTTTTTTCGTGAGATAATGTAAAAATGAAAAAACAGACTTTCATAATTGAACATATGAGTACATTAAAAAAAAAAAAACTTTAAATTATGGTTATTACCTTATATGTGTTAAGTTGTGACATAAGAAAATTGATCCTTTCTAGGATGCCATGAGTTTGATCTCGACAGTCTAACAAGCTAGCAAGTTCCTTGTTCGCTTTAATGATCTTTTTTTTTTCAATACCATCAGATCATGGGATGAATACAACCCCTCCTCATTGACATAATCATGATCAACATGGCCTGCAGACTACATATAATTTTAGCAAAATCAATGTTATTCTAGTTATATAAACAAATGAAATAATTGATCGTCACAAAAATAAAATTATATAAACAAATAATAAAGTTCACGTAAAATGAAATTCTAATTTGATAATCATTTACATCTTCTATGGGTCGTCCTTTTTCATGATCATCCTTCCACATTATAATATAACTAGAACCCCCAAATATTTAAAAAATTGTTAACGATAACAAAATAACCTATTTCCACCCAAATAAAATCAACCTCCCACATTATTATAAAATTGGGACCGTGAAATATTTAGAACATTGTTAAAGATAAAAAACAATATAATGCAATAGGTAGAGGTTGCTTAAAGTGGTGTTTGATAAGTACTCTCACACTATTAGTTGATGTTTCAATTAGATTCAAATGGTAATCCACTAATAACTCTTCCCTGAGATTTATCTTTTTTATAAGACACACGACTACCTGATTCTCTTCGTGTCCCTCATATACACAATTCAGTTGCTTGTTTGTTGTCCTGGGTCATGTGTTGTTTATAAAACCTATGATATTGCTAGAATCCTTAGGTATTCCATCAATACATATAGTCGCTCATTTATTTTTATCATTTTTTTATTAGATGTATATAATTTGCAGCGAGTGCATATCTCTGCATACTTCGCATGTACCAGACTAGCCACATCCAATCATTATAATTGTAACATGGTCCAAAATAGTCCATCAATGCAATTACTGTATTGTATTTTACAGTTATTCCATCCATGGAAAATAGCCCTAGGCCATGCATGGAGGATGGTGCAATGTGATATGTCCTATTGTTGACAATGAGTTGAGTGTCTAATGGAGGCAATTTCTTAGGTACCCATTGTTTCACGAGATTCTTATACCTGAGTGGCACCTCTATGTCTCCTATGCTCTCATAATCATAAGAGCATTATCCTCCTTCGGAAAGAAAAAATTCCATGCATCTAAATAATTTTATTTTGACTTTTTCACCTTTGGTCCTTGTTCGTGTATCATATCTACTATATGGAGTCACATTTCCCTCTATTTCTCCTAAGCTTCCCTCACTCGAGGGAGAAATATCTGACAAGTACTTGTTTGGTTGTACCTTCAGTCACATGTGCACATTTTGTTAGTGAGTACACCCAGATCTGAGTGATGGAGATGTTGTAGCAAGATCAAGTATGGTTTTCTTATTGTACACATCCTTTCCATCATGTTCCTTAAATTAAGCTCACCATGATAAATGCATTATGTGGTTGGTGAGAAAATGCAATATACCTTATGTAAATAGGGAGTATGTGAAAGGTACCTTATAAAGAGATTACAATAATTTCGGGGAAATGTAAAAGTCTCTCATTCCATTCACTTTCCTCATGGTATGATACTGGTTCTTTACAATATTTGCATTCCATTAAGAATTTCAAGCTACATTATCATATGTTATTAGCACCGAAAATTCATTACTACCTAAACAAACATTGAGAACCTAAGAATAGGAAATTTATGTGAGTATAGAGGTTGGAAAAATAGAAAACCATTACCTACATGATGAATTTCAAGCTACATTATTATATGTTATTATTACCCAAAATTCATTATTACCTATTGAGAACCTTAGAATAGGAAATTTGTGTGAGTGTAGAGGTTGGGAAAATAGAAAATCATTACCTACATGCCCTTGCTACTCATTAATATCTTATGATCCAAAACATTGATCCATAATATTTTCTATAAGGAAACTAGTAGTGATCCTTCTCCTATATTTAATTACAAACTAGTAGTGATTTCTTGATGGACTGCATAGGGACTATTAACTTTACATGTGTATATCTTGTGCATAACTTGGACAATGTTCTAGCTATAACATTATTCCTCTTTCAAATAGAGTAGCATATAATAGAGTTCAATACAATAGTGAAACAACTCTTTTTTCAACGATTTGTAGAGTAGTTATGAGGCATAATAACATTTATGGAGAGCTATAATGGGTGAAATATGCACACCAAAAACATGCATGTTCCATCCTCATCC
>ML777265.1:851641-871357 GCA_009831015.1 Picea engelmannii | reverse complement strand
ATTACACTATTGGAATGGGATGAATAATTATATTGCCAAATATGTTCTTATATGTATGGAATGTTAGTAAGTCAAGAATGAGCATCAACATCTAACCAAATTTGTGCAATTTTTGTCACTTTCATAATGGAAAAGGGAAGTAGTAGTAATGAATTTTATTACTGAATTTTCAAGAATGGCGGGGCTTATTGGAAAATAGTATTGTTCTTCCAAAGGGAAAAAGAAAAGGAGGCTTATTGGAAAATAATATTTTGTTTCCAATTTTCAACCTAACATCTCATTTATTTTCCCTCTTGCACCTTAAATGAAGACATCTACCTCAATTGACTTAGAAAGACAAGCATTGAATGCATGTAGATGATTAATGAGGAAATTTGTCACACATGGTTATTGAAGCACAAGACGATTTCATTCATTATGAGAAAATATAATAATATTACATCCTCCTACCTAATTGGAAATCAAGTCATTCATTCCATCATTTTCACCATTTTCAAATTAAAAATTTCAAACTCACATGATGAGTTCTCCATTCCCTATCAACAAACTATTGAGAAGAGAAGGGGAATGTTTTCCTTATCTTGTGTAGGAAAATGGAAGAGAGTGACATGCATGTTTGATGGTTGGATGAGATGCGTAGAGTGATTTGTAATGAGTGGACTAGTTAAATGATGATATAAATGAGTTGGGTTGAGTGAGTTATGAGTGTGTAAATTAGATTCCTTCACCCTTGTTTCTTCAAATCCCTTATTAGGGTTGGAATCTACAGTAGATGGCCATGGTAGGGTAAATAGCTCGTACACAACCAATTTTTTGGACTATATTATGTTTAAACATAAGTGCTCTATTTGTTTTTATGAATATCAAATTTAATGGTATTCAATATTTATCTCCTCTATTTCATCTTCCCAGTGTTGGTCCCATCCATTCAAGGGATATAATAAATAAGAACCTTATTTCTTTTCAGTGATTATAAAAAAGGGTAATATTATAGGTTTTCTAAAACGCGACCAATTATATATTCTCACTCATTAAATAGTAACACACTATTGTTGACACTTGAAGAGCCAATAAGGAAGGATAAAACAAGAAGTAGAATTGGATTTAAATGTGTCGCTCTACCTTACTTTCATTTTTATGGTGGGGGGAGGGGCTTTAAAGTGGTGTGCAAGGAGATGCCCATTTTTGTAGGAAAATAACATCAAGAGCATAATTTCGGGTATGAGTCTTAAAGGGATGATGTAAATCAGGGAGTTATAGGACCAACTATGATTTAAATTTGCATTTGAATTCTTCAAAGCCTTGATGTTGTATTGTTTCCCTTCTGAACACGATCTTTGTGTAAATCCCACATAGTAAAGAGTGGAGAGGGTTTACAACATGGGATAATCCCTACACAAAACTTTTGTAGATGTTCACTAAGCCCAAGAAATTATCTAACTTTGTTAGGTGGGTCATAGTGGACCATTCTATGATGATCTATACCTTCTTAGTATATATAGGAAATTTGATTTCATCAATAATGATGATGAAGTACCATATGTGCTTCCTAGTGAATTCACATTTCTCTAGGTTAGAAAAGATATTTTGGTTATGGAAAGCGTTCAAATTGGTCATAATGTTCTTCCCATGTACTACTAAAAACCAACACATGATTAGTATGAATCATAAATTTATCTATGAAAGCTTGCCAAATGATGCATGATCATTGATTTAATCAAAGGGCATGATCACCAACCACTCATACAAGTCATCCTTAGCTTCAAATGCAGTATTCCAAACATCCCTAGGGTTTGTATGACCTTGGTGGTAGTTAGATTTGAATTTGATTATTGTGTACTTTTCTCCCTTCAAATTATGTCTACAAGACCATCAATTCAAGGAATGGGGTATTTTTCCCTCATTATGATCTTGTTGAAGGAATAATTGTGAATTCATGCACACTAAGAACCATATTTCTTTGACACTAGAATGATCATACTCACACATGGTGATGTTTTCAATCAACCCACTTATCGGGGAATCCATTAGTTAGTAATAGTGAAAAATCCCTACAATTATACTAGTCACTCCACTGGGGAAATTCATAAAATGTTTACTTTTTGGGTTGTCTTAGTTGGTTTCTAATAGGATAAACTTTATATTTGATTTTTCGTGATAGATTTTCTCTTAGTAAACACAATGGTAGTAAATTTAGTGCTATTTTTAGGCCTATTTTTTTATTTTTTGCATCTATTAAAAAATAAAAATAGATGTCATAGTATGTTGATTATGTCATAGACCTTCAACTGACCTCAGAATTGATGAGATTAGACACAAAATCAATCCTAAGTTCCACTAAGGACAAAATATGGAACACGCCAATTAATCTAGGAGTCAATCATGCAAACAAACCTTCTCACAAAGAAGTGGTACTTGGTGATGGAATCCAACATCGTAGGATCGATGCACGAAGGGGTTGAGTTTCAACAGCTAGGAAAGTTACGTTGAAAGCATGCTTAACGAACTAAATACCTGGTGCATGTTACCTCACTGAGGATTGGGAAACCCTCTAAGGAGTCTGAGTGAGTCTAGCCAATGTCGATCGCAGGTACAACACCATCTTCCTTGTGTTGTCACCTTGGGTAGGAAGTCTAAAATATTATGCCTTCTATGGTACCACCTACTATACCAAAGAGTAGGGGGGACAATCGACATTCGACACCATGACCAAAAAATTAGGGTTGATCACTCTGTCGGCCCCAATGCGACCTCATGCTTGACCCCTGTGTTATAAGGGATTCACAAATTCAGTCATATAGAAACTATATTTCACTCCCTAACTCAAATATTTATGTTTTTTTAGAATCTTTGGAAAGTTATTCTCACAAACCTATTCCAAATCTCTACACCTAAGCTAAGATGGGTTTGAATAACCCTATAAAAGTTTCCAGATAAATTTTAATTAGTGCTTGTTTTAAGGTTGTTGTTACTCAAAGGAGTGGTCGTGAAACTAATGGCTTTTCGACTTGACTCTTTAAACCATGCAAGAGGAAAATGAAATTCAATAATTTCAACTTCGATGAAAACTAGTTATGGAAAGGAGCAAGAAGTTTCAAGCAAAGAAATAATTTCTTGATTGGTTACTATGTGGATCAATTGACAATACCGTGAGATATCAATGAAAATAATTTACATGAACTTAAACTTTATAAAGTGTAACATAAGGTGGAAAAACAAAGGTGTAATAAAGTGTAACTTAAAATTAAACTTTATAAAGTGTAACATAATTCACAAGAACTTAAACTTTCAAAATATCGATGAGTCTTATTGATGAGGAAAATAAAATAGATTAGTCTTATTGATGAGAAAAATTCTCTTCTTATAGGTTTACATACTTCTCCAAGTCAAAACCCTATTATATGTATTCACATCACTCAAAACTAGGAATTCAATATTATATGTATGTGAAAGTAGTTCAAATATTGAAAGACATTCTCTAAATAAATATCCAACTAACACATAAATACGTTAATTATTAAATGTGTAAGAATCCCCTAGATTGTTGTGCCCTCAAGAAAGGAACGTCCCTCATTCCCCATGATAGCTAGTTGAGAGAGCTAATTGGTTGGCCATTCCTTGGCTTTCCTTGTATGTTGTGCCTAGTAGGGATGCCCTTATTTTTTATCAGTTCATTTTTATTTATATTGAAATCATTTTGTCCTTTCTAAAAACCATGAAACATGCCAATATGCTGAAAAATGTTTGTCAATTTTTTCCAACTAAATGTGGAGTTACATAGAGAAGCAGATTAAACTAGATTTGTAGGCTATGTAGACCATCAATTAATATCAATGGTGAAACTAGTAGTTTGTCCATATAAAAATAATAAGGATTGGAAAAATGTTGAATGAGAGATATGGAATCTGATAGTTGCATAAAGAATAACTTCAAAGATTATCCCATGAGTATGCATATGAGGGAACTGTAATGATGGATCATGATGCAGGAGCATCAATCCACCTCAAAAAATGCGCCATCATGCCAATACAAATATGTGCAATGGAGAAAGAGAGAGGCACATACCCTCCCATTTTTAAATTTTGAATATAATCCTATACAGATTTTTGCGTGTTGTAAGGATGATAAATGCCAAGCCATGCATTTGTACAGGTAGTGGTTAGGGTTTCCTTAAATGGTTACCTATAGCAGGTCCATATCGTATTCAGGTCTGGATAAATATTTATGGAATGTAGCCGTATAATTATGGTGCCTTAACTGAGATAGAAATAACACTAAGGTGGTGATGAGGATAATATCATGGAGCTCTTTCTTTGTAATTAGGAGACTTGAGAGAGAGATATCTAGGTAGAGAGATCTTAGGAGAAGCATAACTCAGGATAGAGTTAGAATAGGAGAAATAAATAAGACTCTGTTGTAGTCCAGTCTATGTACACATTTGTAAACAAACATTCACCTTAATACAAGGAAAAGCAGTTTTTCCTGCACACGACGTGTTTATGAATTATCTGTATTATGTGAATGTTATCTATGTGTTAATATATTGTAGATGTATGATAGTTTTCATCTGCATTCTCAAGATAAATTTATTTATCTTTGTTTGAGTTTGAAGTATGATTATGTGTTCTTTAGGTTGTGCAAGGGGTGAAAAACAGAACATTTGAAGTTCTGTAGCCGATGCAAGGAACACACATCTAAACTCTGCGGAGCCAGGAAAGAACGTGCCAGGAGGGTGCACCAGAGTGATAAGAACTCAAGGAGGAACCTCAAGTTTATTGAATACCTTAGAGGAGGAATCTGTGCATAGAAGAAATAGAGAGATTAAGTTATTGAACACTCTGTAAGGAAGAGCTCTGCAAGGTGTGCATCGAGCAAGGAGAACGCCATGAGGCTGAGAAGAATTTATTTTCAAGAAATCGTTTGGATGTGAGTTTGACAAAATTCCAGAAATGCAAGGAGTGTGTGGGAGATAAAAATATTTGAGGAGATAAAGCTCAGAAGGAATAACGCAAGGAGTTCATGGGTGACAGATTTATTCCAAATCTTAAATCTCATAAGAGATATCATTTTCAAATGCGCAGGTGAGACCCAGAGGGCATGTTCGCGGGAGAAAGTTCAAAGGCCGAAAACCTTTGAAGACTGACGAAACCTTCCAAGTCGGAATAAATCAAAATCTCAAAAGGTCGAGCACAGAACGTGTTAGGAGGGCACTAGAAGTATTCTAAGGAAGCAGAGGGCCATGTCCCTTAGAGACTGGTCTAGTTGAAAGCTCAGAAGAGATAACACAAGGAGTGTGTAAGAGTGGACTTATTCCAAGTCCCAAAGATCAGGAGGGACAATGCCTATAGAATGAAGATGAGACCAAAGCCATCAACTCACAGGAGAATAATCAAAGGCCACATCCTTTGAAACTTTTGAATTCTTCCAAGCTAGGGAGAAATTACAAGCTCAAGAGGAGGGAATTTGGACCGTTGAATATCATGTCCAGCCACACAAGAGAGCATGCAAGAGGAAAGAGATCTCAGTCGTAGGATATGGGAGTGTGTGAACCAACAACCGTTGGATCCAGGAAATGTGCACAAGGTTTAACCCTATTGGAGTTGCATAGGAGAGTGGATATCGCGAAACGCGAAGTCCCTAAATCATCGGGACCATTCATCGAAAGGGGACACGTGGAAAGAGATCAACATTTTGCTGACTCACAGGAGGGAAAGGTCAAAGGGAAAAATTGTGAGAAATCACAAGATTTGAGTTCACGATTTGATCTCAGCCATTGGACGAGCAAATATCTAGACCATTGATTCATTTGAGGGAAGGAATATCGAAATTTTGGGAGTTGGGAGTGTGAATGAAGTTGTTGTTGGAAGTCGTGAGTCGTGAAATACCAATTCGCAAAGAAATTATCTGGAGCGTCGGATCCCAAGAAACGAGGATTGTCACGCAAAGTCCCAATATACGAAGGGGGAGGAAGGATCGTCAGATCACGAGGATCGTGGGTTGTCGATTTGACTCAAGTGGTGCTCAGAGTTTGAAACTTTAGGTATCAGAAGGACAAGCAAGCAAGATTTCACGAGACGCGAAGCATGAAATCCCGAAATGCTCAGAAGGTTGGCCCTAGATCATAGGGGTCATATTGGTGAAAGTTGAGGGGGGAGCTAGCTCAAGCTAGGCTCTAACTCGGAGTTTGATATTTCAGAGGTCGGGAGAATCAAGGTGACTCACCTACAAAGACCCGACACATGAATTTGTGACATGCCTTTTGATTAGGCGAGTGGTCACAATTGTTGTCACGTGAAGGAAAGGGCTTAGCCAGGGAAGAGCTAGCGCTCGTTTGGCATTAAGGTTTGAACAAATGATCAGGAGAGGGCCCGCAAGTCTCATACGACCTGTGCCATGGGAAAAAGGGCCTATGTAAATGGTTTTAGAGTCTAGCAAAGACCTAAAGAGTCGATCTGACTCAGTTTCTTAATCAATCCTTGACCAGGAGGTCAACAACCCCAAGGGGAGAAGGGGGGGCACTACATCAAGTGGTATCAGTGCTCATAATTGATTTATGTAGGAAAAAGAGGTAATTTGATGACATCAAGTGGCATCAAAAGGTCGCAATTTGTTTACAGACAACAGACAAAGGAGAGACAATGAAAGGAGATGACATGATAAGATCAGGTGGTATAACAAAGAGGAATTTGCATGAAGTTAGCAGGTGAAGGAAGAAGGGTATTGATTCTCTTTGACGAGGTTGTTTCACGAGCGCAACAACATAAATTTAAACAGGCAGGTGAGTTGTAAGAGAATATGGAGATGCTCTCGAATGTAGAGTGATCCATAGACTTTCCAGGAGGGAAGGTAGAAGGTAGAAATGGCTACTGAATTCCATGAATGTGTTCGAAGAGAAGGCCACAAGAAGAAATTCAATCGAGAGATGGATCTGGAGCTTAATGAGATAAGAGCAAGGATGGAGTAGTTGACATTAAAAATGCAGCAAAATTCTAAAGCGCATTGGGTGTATGAGTGGCCCATGAAGAAGAAGGTGAAGTGGTCAGTCAAAATATTGTTGGTCATAGGACAACAACAACTATTAAACATGTGGTTGAGGTATGCTAAAAACCTCAGTGACATAGAAGAGGAGATGATTCACATCTATGAACCATAAATTGGGAGACACCTCAATGATGAGGAGGAGGTGAGATCAGATAAAGACCTCATCCACTGCCAGGAGAGTAGAGATGGATTTTCATATTTCCAGGTGGGAAATGAAATGATATCATTGGAGGATCTCATATACTGTCAGGAGGAAATCAATGTAAATTCATATTGCTAGGTGGGAAATGATATGAGATTAACAAAGAATCTTAGAAACTGCCAAGTGGGCGGAAATGGACTTTCAAGTTTCCATGTGGGCAATAGAAAGAGATCAGTGTAAGGTCTCGTTTACTACTAGAGGAGCAGTGTTGAAAGTTAAAATTTCCAGGAGGGCAATGAGATGGGATCGGTTGATCTCATAGATTTCCAGGTTGGAATAAGAGAAGTCCCAAATCGCCAGGTGGGCAGGGGGAAAGAGATGAGACTGTCTGAGAGTCTCACGGACACTATTGAGAGTTCATATCACCAAGGAGTGCTAATGGATAAATATTCATGTGGATTTGCAGACCATGTGAATGAAGATGATGAGAAGTTAGAAACTTCCACCATCCAAGGGGAGGATTAGAGGAGAATTCTGATTATTGGGGGAATTCAGATATTCCTACCAAATAGACCAATTGAGAAAAGAGCGTGTGTTGTAGACACAAAAGTAGAAGAAGGACAACCAACGGTGAATTTCATGATGAAAGATAAGATATCAGAAGCTTCCCAAGGATAAAAGGAATAAATGGAGCAGACATTGATGTCTACACTAGTAGAAGGAGAGGAGAATTTAGAAGAATGGCTCAAATGTTTTATCTAGGAAGATGAAACCAAGATGGCTACAACACTAGAGCCTGCAGGAGAAAGAGAAACAAAAATCATAGACCTTGCAGATTTGTATGTAGAATTGGAATCCCTAGAGAGAAGGTTAATGGTGCAAATCTTGCACATCTGACAGGTCAAGTTAGAGGTAGATTGAGAAGAATACTATTCAGTGGAGAAGTTGGAAGAATTTGGTCTTGAACCAAAAATAGAGGAGCTGACAGAAGAAGCCAACATGTCAGTGGAGGAGACTAAGCAACAGGCCAGTCAAGAGGAGACTGCAAAACTGAAGTTTGAAACAGGGTGGTAAGCTAAGGCCACAAGATATGGGTAAAGTCATAAGGGGGATCAAGTATATCCACCCAATGATAATGAATATTTGCATTCGAGAAGACTTCATAAGAGGAGCCAGCCACTGGAGCAACTAGACATAGTGATAGAGGAAATGAGAAGGTTTATGATGAGGTTAGTGCAATAAAAAATCAACAAAGGGAAGCTGAATAGAAGAGAACCTGCCATAGAAATAGCAGGGAAGAAGAAGAAGAAGAAGTAGAAACAACAACAACAAAGAAGAGGAGAACTCCAAGGAAGAGTTTGGGATCCAGGAGGATTTCAACACTGGAAAAGAGGAGCTCATGAGCAAGAGCTCATGATTTTTCCAACAGTGGAGTATGATGCAGGAGCATCGCTCCACCTCAGCAAATGCGCCAACATGCCAATACGTAGACACACAATGGAGAAAGAGAGAGCCATCGAACCCCTCATTTTTAAATTTTGAATATAATCCTATACATATTTTTGCATGTTGTAAGGATTATAAATGTTAGGCCATGCCTTTGCACAGGTATTGGTTATGGTTTCCTTAAATGATTACTTGTAGCAGGTCCAGATTGTAGTCAGGTTTGAATAAAAATTTATGGAATGTAGGCATAAAAGTATGGTTCCATAAATGAGATAGCGATAGCCCTAAGGAGGTGGTGAGGATAAGCTCATGGAACCCTCACTTTGTAATTAGGAGACATGAGAAATATATCTTGGGGTAGATAGGTCTTAGGAGAAGCATAACTCAGGATAGAGTTAGAATAGGAGAAATAAATGAGACTCTATCGTAGTCCAGTCTATCTATAGTTTTTTAAATAGACATTCATCTTAATACGAAGAAAATAAGTTTTCCTCCACACGATGTGTTTATGAATTATATGTATTCTATGAATGTTATATGTGTGTTAATGTGCTATATATGTATGATAGGCTTCATATACAGTCAGAAGATAAATTTCTTTATCTTTGTTTGAGTTTGAAGTATCATTCTGTGTTCTTTAGGCTGTACAAGGGGTGCACAATATAACATTTGAAGTTTCGTAGCCAATGTAAGAAATGTGCATCTTAACTCTGCAGATTCAGGAAAGAACATGCTAGTAGGGTGCACCAGAGTGATAAGAACTCAAGGAGGAACTTCAAGGTTACTAAATACCTTAGAGGAGGAATTTATGCAAAGAAGGAACATAGAGACAGAGTTACTCAACACTTTGTAAGGAAGATCTCTACAAGGTATGCATCGAGGAAGGAGAACGCCATGAGGGAGAGAAGAATTTATTTTCAAGAAATACTTCAGATATGAGTTTGAAGAAATCCCAGAAACGCAAGGAGTGCATGGGAGATAAAAATATTCAAGGAGATCAAGCTCAAAAATAATAACGCAAGGAGTGTGTGGGTGACAGATTTCTAAGTCCTAAAGATCAAAAGAGATAGCATTTTCAAATGCGCAGGCCAGACCTAGAAAAAGATTTCACGGGAGAAATTTAAAAGTCTAAAAACCTTTGAAGACTGACGAAACCTTAAAAGTTAGAATAAATCGAAAGATCAAGAGGTCGAGCACAAAACGTGCTAGGAGGGAACTATAAGTTATCTAAGGAAGCAGAGGTCTGAGTCCCTTAGAGACTGGTCGAGTTGAAATATTTTAAGAGATAGCACAAGGAGTGTGCAAGAGTAGACTTATTCCAAGTCCCAAAGCTTAGGAGGGAAAAGGCCTTCAGAATGCATATGAGATCAAAGCCATCAACTCATAGGAGAAGAATCAAAGGCCGTAGCCTTTGAAAATTTTGAATTCTTCCAAGTCATGGATAAATAAAAAATCTCAAGAGGAGGGAATCTGGACCATTGAATCTCATGTCGAGGCACACAGGAGAGCATGCAAGAGGAAACATATCTCAGACGTAGGATCTGGGAGTGCGTGAACAAAAAACTGTTGGATCCAGGGAATGTGCACATGGTTTAACCCTATTGTATTTACACAGGAGAGTGGATATCGTGAAACGCTATGTCCCGAAATCATAAGGACCGTCCATCAAAAGGGGACACATTGTGAGAGATCAACATTTCGCTGACTCGTAGGAGGGAAAGGTCAAAGGGAAAAATCGTGAGAACTCGCGAGATCCGAGTTCACGATTTGATCTCAGTCGTTGGATGAGAAAATATCTATACCATTGATTCATTTCGAGGGAAGGAATATCGACATTTCAGTAGTTGAGAGTGTAAAGGAAGCTTCTCTCGAAAGTCATGAGTCGTGAAATCCTGATTCGCAAAGAAAGAATATGGAGCGTTGGATCATGGTAAATGAGGACCATTAATATGGCATCACGATCATCACGATTTCACATATTGGGAGAAGGGAGATGGAAAATCCTCCAACTTAGTGAAACGTGAAGTCCCGATATGCGAAGGGGGAAGAAGAACTGTCGGATCACGAGGATCATGGGCCGTTGATCTGATGCAAGCAGAGCTCAGAGTTCAAAACTTTGGGTATCAAAAGGAAAAGCAAGCAAGATTTTGGGAGACACGAAGTGTGAAATCGTGAAATGCTCAAAAGGTTGGACCTAGGTCACAATGAGGGGTCATATTGGTGAAGGTTGAGGGAGGAGCTAGCGTAAGCTAGGCTCTAACTCTATGTTTAGGATTTTGGAGGTTGGGAGAATCAAGGTGAATCACTTGCAAAGACCTGACATGTGAAGTCATGACATACCTTTTAATTAGGTGAGTGGTCACAGTCGTGGTCACATAAAGGAAATGGCTTAGCCAGGGAAGAGATAGTGCCCGTTTGGCATTGAGGTTTGAGAAAACGCTTAGGAGAGGGCCTACAAGTCTCATATGACCTGTTCCATGGGAAAAAGGTCCTATGTAAATTGTGTTGGGGTCTAGTAGATACTGAAAGAGTCAATCCAACTCAGTTTCTTGATTAATCCTTGACTAGGAGGTCAACAGCCCCGAGGGGAGAAGGGGGGGACTACATCAAATCATTGGTGTAGTGCAAGGAGAACTGTAACTCGTTATGGGGCCTTGGTGACCCAATGTGAAAGAGGATATCATAGACATCAAACTGGTGATATTATATACTACAAGGCTAAGTCAGATAGTTGAAGTATATCCCATGACTTAAGGTTTATGAAGTGTCAAAGGGGAGGAAACAAGTTGGAAGATATATGCTTCTCCGTTGAGAAGGTATGTGCCTAGTGTTTTGCTTGTGTCTATCAATGCAATAAAAATTGATAAACCTGGGTCAAATGACAGTGTTAGATTGGAAATTTCATTGTTCTAAATAGGGATTTTGGTGGGCCAAATAATTTAAATAATAATGTTGAACTCCTTATCTTAAATTTAATTTTTCAACGTAGGAACACAATACTTTGATGGGGTACTATGCACACATTTCCAAACTACACCAGGGCAGATATCTACTAACAACAAAACATGATAATTATAGGAATGTTGGAACTACTCTAACAACAAGAAGGGATGCCTAATATCAACATCTTTCCCTATGTTTTGTTACTCTCCATTGGTGATGTCTCTACACTCTATTTACCCAAAGTTAAGGGAACATGTAACCTTACTTGAATGACATAAATAATCTTCTAATGAATGACATAAATCATTTAACCCTACTTGAAATGACATGCTAGAAAAATACTACATGAAACTAAGAATACTTGAAGGAAATGGTACATAAAAAAAATGATATAAACCCTTGATGGATGGTTGTAGTTGAACATGTCATATGGTAATTTTTCCATATTGGTGATAGATAGATCCATGAATTAAACATTTTCACTTTGGTTGGATACCTCTTACTATCCATATTCTACATTTCATGATAGCATTCGAATTTGTGGGATATTTGATCCGATTATTTATCCTTTAAATATCCATATATCAGTTGTATTTTTTGCACCAACAAAATACATGGCGGTTACCTTCCCTAATCTGAGAAATAGAAAACTTAAAAGAAAAAACCACAATCCTAGAATTTGGAAACGTAAAGCTGGGCTGGTAGGTATAAAAACAAAGTTAGGGGGTGGTAGGGATAAGTGATTATATTTTTTTTTAAGGAAAATAAAGAAGAACTAAAGAAATAGAGTTTTATTGCGGTCTAGGAATTGAGTTTAATAATGATCGGGTGGAAGTAATGCCATATTTTCAAGGTCTACATTTATTTAAGGAGGAAGGTGTAAATATTGCAACTATAGTCGATGACTCCTGAATCATTGTAAGGTTTCTCTTAGAACATACTACTCCTCAAAATCCTTGGCTATCTCATCAATTTCAAATAATGTTGGAACTATCCCATTATGTTCTTATGGATATGGTGAACCATACATTCATGTTAGCATCTATTCATTGGTGAATCATAAACCTACACTGACAAATCCATAATATCTAGAGGACATAATCAAAAGAGTATACATACCTAAATGGTGATTTTTCAATTTAGCAATCAAACATGCAACAAAACATTTGAGTTGGTGCTCAACATCATGCCTCATACATGGGGAATAAAAAATTTGTTGTAAAGTTGCAACTATATTTGATGTGAAAAAATTCCCAAACAACTTCAATAAATGAGATTACCAAATCAACAAATCCCTAGGTTCACTTACAAGTGAGCACTTCCTATCAAGTCAATACAAAAGCTCTTTATTCATATGAAAATCAACCAAATTAATAATAGGTCTTGTGTAGGTAGTGTGGCATCCTTTTTGAATGGTTTCATAAAATTTCACAAAATTCATGTGTGTATTGTATAACTCTTTCTAATGTTCTATATCACACCTTTTTGTGATAAGAACCACTATGAATGCTATGGGTTGTTGACTTGAATAGTAGTCTACATTTTTATCTCTTCAATGTAAATGATTGATAACCAATTGGAATTGATATTAGAAATTCCATTTCATATATGGTGTGTTCTCAAGTTTTCTCGAGGCTTGTAGTGGCTTATGGTTATATTGAATAACTATTTATTTTCCCTATACATAGTGTCTCCACTAGTCAACTACTTAAGCATTGGATCACATCTCTTTATCATAACTTCAAAAGTTGTGGATTGCATTATTGAATGTCTCTAAGTAAAACACAATGGAATCATATTGTTGTGTCAGAAAAATAAATATCCCATAGTCATATGCATCATCTTCTATATCAAAAGGATGACCAACTTATAGTAGTGTAAGCATAGGTCTAGTGCATAACTTCAACATATCCACTTCTTCAAAAACTTATTGTTGGACCTTGGTCTAGATGATGAAGCCTTGTTTCCTCAAAATCCCTCTTAGTATTTGGTTAAGTTTTCTAGTTAAGTGTAAGAATATTGGAATAAATAATCTATAGAAATTAACCAATCCCTCCAAAACTGAAGTTTTGTGGTGTTATTTATCTCACAACTCATAAATGTGTGCATTCATATTTAGGAAATGTAGTTGGTAGGTTTGGACATGTTTGGACCTCGGTCTTCATAAATGACAATGACTTAGTCTTCCATAATGCGCACTAAGTTTATTATGACATCTAGGTAGGCCTAGTAACCCTATTGGGGTGTGTGCCCTTTATCATTCTCCAAGTTATCTTCCATAGGTTCTTTCTTTGTAGACAACTTCATAAAATCACCATCAAGGAGAAGTTCCCTATTCCATTCATTGATGAGATATTAGATGAAGTTACGTTGTGTTCCTTAGTAAGCTCAATATAAAGTTAGAATATCATCAAAGTCTTGTTGCATAAGTTGCATACTTGCATAAGTTGCATAGTTTCATAAAGTTTCAGAGTTGCATAAGGAAGATCAATATCAAGTTGTCCCTTGCATAGTTGCATAAGTTGCATATAGAACTTCATGAAATCACCATCAAGGAGAAGTTCCCTATTCCATTCATTCATGATATATTAGATGAAATGGCATTGTATTCCTTAGTAAGCTAAATATAAAGTGAGAATATCATCAACGTTTGGTTGCATAAGTTGCATAGTTTCATAAGTTGCATAATTGCATAAAGTTGCATAAGTTGAATAAGCTGCATAGTTGGATAAGTTGCATAAGTAAGATCAATATCAAGTTGCTCGTTGCATATTTGCATAGAGAAATTCATAAAATCACCATCAAGGAGAAGTTCTCTATTCGATTCATTGATTAGATATTAGATTAAACGACATTGTGTTGCTTCATAAGATCAATATCAAGTTATATTATCATCAAAGTCTTGTTTCATAAGTTGCATAGTTGCATAAAGTTGCATAAAATTGCATAGTTGCATAAGTTGCATAAGTTGGATAGTTGCATAAGTTGCATAAGTAAGCTCAATATCAATTTTCTCAATTTGCATAGTTGCATAGTTTCTCAAGTTGCATAGTTTCATAGTTGCATGTTCTAGGGACCTATTTTTTTCTAGGTTATCCTCTCCCATTTAGTGATTTAAATGGATTGAAGATGGATTAGGTGCCTTGGGTGATTGTAGGATTGTAAATTCTCATAGGTTGATGAGGGGGACACAATCCCCATTTTCTCTCATGCAATGTTGGTGAAGGGCATCCTTGAACTTCAACCATATGTCAGTGGAGTCTTAGGCGTGCATGAAATCATCAAAATCATATCTAAAATAGGATACAACACCCACTCAATCATCGAAATAGGATACTACTACTAATATCTACAATCCTTCTTCAAATCATAAGCCACAAATTGGCTAGAGTCACCCTTTCCATGGTACTTAGGATCTTTCTACACCTTTTTCGAGTCTTCCCTTTCCTTATGGTACGTAGGGTACAAAAGGAGAAGGGGGTAGAACCTAAGCTATATATAATTGATATTTACCCTCCTCAATGATTTATTTCACAATTGTTCCCTAAACATGGAGGCTTACAAGTTCATAGAGAAATGAGGATCAACCCTCTTGAGGTCATGTGAGAATTAATTCCACCTTATTTAGTGGGAATATGGAGCATATTTATGTTTGATCCAAGAAAGGAACATTTGATGGTTGTTAAAATAATATTATCGTATGTATCAAGAACCAACGTCTATGTCTTAGTCATCAAGATCAAGGTAATCATAGTTTTGACTTGGGTTTGTCGATGAAGATTGGGTTGGAGATGTGAACAAGAAAATGTCCACAAGTGAAAATGTATTTTATTCGTTCCAATGAGTAGTGAGGTTGATGAGTAAGACACAAACCATCATTGCCTCTTCTAGTTCAAAGGAACAATATGTTGCAACAAAATTTATCAAAGACACATTTTGGTTATTGATATTATGAAACAATATTGCTATCAAATAGACTAGTTTAGAAATCTAATGTGATAGCCAAAGCACCATGGTGATATCCAAAGCACCATTGAAATTTCAATCTTTAGAAATAGAGAAATGCAGGGTTTGGAAGGTATTATCTGAGGTTTCAAATTTTTTGGTTTTAGTGTGCTAGGATATCAATTCAAAATAATTTTTGGAACCACGTAGAGCTATAAAACCCCCTTGGGAGGGAGATAACCACATAGACTCTGAAACGAAACGAAAATACCACTTAATGACATTCTCAACCATTTTTAGCATTTTTAGCAGCAATAAGACGAGATCCATTATCGATTTATGCAACATCTCCATGATTTTTGCTAGATGGGGCTCCTCTGCCTATGTCGATGTCCAAATGGAAGTTGCGACCAATGAATATCTCCACTCCTGCAGAGGTTTGGTTGGATAAGGCATGTTCCTCTACCTCTGTCGATGTCTCCACTCCTGTACTTGGGGTTTCGCCAGATATGACTGATCTCATGCACCTAGGGTTGCGATCTCATTATTGTCTCCATTCTTGTGTGGGATTTGGCCAGATAGGGCTGCTCTCATGTGCCTATGTCGGCTACTCTCTGGTTTTTGTCGTGAATGGGTGTGGGGAATTAGTTTTTTGAGTTTTGAATTTTTTTGTTTTGTATTTTTTATGTTTTGTTATTATTTGTTTTTAATTTAATTAATATACATTGTATATTATATATATATATATATATATATATATATATAAATAATATAAATTATTACCCCAAGTTTATAGAATAGCGGGGCTAGGTGCAATTCCTAAGGAAATTTGCAAAATAGATTACCCCAACTCATGGAGGCCTCTTAGGAAAATGGTGGTTTCCATAGCATGGTATGGAGTTTCTATATTCCTTCCAAGATAAAAAATAGTGTAGTGGTTGCTTTCTTGTGTTGATAAAATCATTTAGTGAGAAATATTGGTGGTTAGTACTCATGCCTTTTGGTATTGCTAATGTTTCAACTACATTGAGTAATAATCCTCAAAGGCATGTGTCACCCACATTTGGGTAATATATAGTGTTATATTTGGATGGAATATTGGTTTATAGAAATAATTGGTCAGGAGATCATATGTAAGATGTTAATACTTCTCTTGACCTTATTCACTGACATAAATTTCAAGAAACAATGAGAAGTTATTTCAGCATACTTTCATTCAATGTGTAACATCCCTCTCTTGCGCACACTGAGAAAACTTATTCTTTGAGGACACTTGCTTGCAAGTGATCTGGATTATTATACTATTGGTCGTTTGATTATGATTATGAGGCATTATGATATGATGATATGTTATTTTGTTGTATTGACATAAACAAGTGCTATTGACTCGGTTCTCCTGAGTGTGCAGGACTTTGGACCTCGAGGATGAAGAGGCATCGATGAAACCCCTTGGACTTTGGATCGAGTCAAGGAGTGGACTATTGGGGTTTTATTGTTGTTGATATGACATATGTACATATGATTAGATGTTATGGTGATTGATTATTATTGATGACATGATTTTTTGATGATGCAGGTTGACGATAGCTTGCCGACCAGACTCACATGTGGAGTAGAGGGGTAACACATTAAAACTAGAGACTTTGAGGGAGAGGTCTGGGAGAAACCCTGCCACAACCTACTAGTACTCCCACCGTGGCTCTAAATATAGGTTAACTATTACCTAGTTCAAGAAGACCCACGATGCCATGAGAGAAGAATGTGACAGTCGCTCACGATGATTCTAAGGGGAACACAATAAGCCAAGGGCCTTATTACTTAGAGGCCCTTAGTCTCCCACAAGATCACCTAGAAAAGTATTGACTCTAGGGGTTTTTAATGTCTACCAAGTCAGTCAAGAGGTGAGTGGTACCCTTGGAGCATGTATTTCTTCTTGAAGGGCATGTCGCGCAAGGAAAAAAGAAAGAGGTGAGTGGCACCCTTGGAGCACATAGTGGGCTCTAAAGGGCACATCGCACAAGGAAAATTGAAGAAGGCGAGTGACACCCTTGGATCACCTAGTGCATCCTGAAGGGCACGTCACGATTTCAACAGGTAAGTGTATAAACCTAGTCGTCCTTAAAATGAATGATGTGATAAGTAACATTTAAAAAAACAATTTCCTTAATAAAAATGTCACCCATCCTAGTGAAATTAAAATATAGTTTTAATTAACACATGTGGTCAAAAATAATAATCATAATTAAACATATAACAATAAGGGGGTAAGAAATTCAATTAAATTATTAAAATCAAATTATAAAGGGGGATTAAATTTTTAAAAGGGAAACGATTGTTTTAACTACATATGTTAATTTAATTTTTAATTAAAAAAAAGAAAAAGGGGGAAATGGTTCTTTTCTACACTTACTAAATTGAGTTTTAGTTAAAAAGGGAAAAGAGGGAAACTTAAAAGAAATAGGAAACTAAAGGAAAACATGGAAACATAAAGAAAACGTTGAATGTCTAACTTAGTGAGGAATCTTTCCTTGGGAACTTACTATTTTTTAACTCAACTAGGAATTTAGTAAGGTGTAAGTCATTTAAGATTGGTAAGAGAATATTGGGACACCAAGGAGCATTTTTAGGAATTCTTTTAGGTGGGTGAGGGAAATAGGAATAATTAAATAATTAATAAAATCAATTTTCTAGTGCAACTAAGGTATGGGTGACATGTGTATGGGGGAGGTTTTTCCTAATTAATTAAATAAAAAGGGAATTTAATGAAAAATTGGGAAACTAATTACTTTAAAAACTCTATAAAATGATGGAGGAGGAGGAGTATGGATCTGATCTTTATGCCTAATGTTACACTACTGAATTTTTGTCTTGACCGAACTTATCTTGTGGGAGTTGGGCTACCCAGATCAGGTAACGAGTGGTAGCCCGACCTTGCGAGGTGAGTTGGGTGCTATCTATTCTCTGGTATAGTGTATGTGGCAGATTTGTGGCTTGAGGGGCTAAGGGGGAAGAAGAGTAACCCTAGCATTGGTTGGGAGGTACCGATGATGTCACATCGATCGGCAAGCAGAGGTTGGGCGGAGCATGCATGAGACAAAAACTATTGAGCAATCACATTTGGATATGGTACATTGGTTTAATTGTTACTTGCAATGAAATTAAATTTAATCATGTCATTTCTCTGTGCTTAGTTTAATGTTTTGTTTCCATGCATTGTCTTGCACTTGCTTTCCTACAGTATTGTAATTCCCTAGGTTCCTTTTTTCTGAATGGATTTCCCTTTGCGAACAGAACATTGGATTTCAATAACTTATTTGTGTCGTTTTTATTTATTATTATTAATATATTGTTCTTTATCCTTCGCCATTATCCCTAGGTCATCAGTCCATGCTTGAGCAGTTGGCTAGGAGCCAAATCAATGGTCGTCACTTCGGTGTTTATAGACCTATAGATTCTAATGTTCTTCTTTTCTATGCATGGATAATGAGCGAAGGATAATTTATGCCCAGTTGTATACCCCTTACTTATCTCTGTGTTTGATTGATTCATGGATGAATGATTGTCCTTCACCTTATTGCAATTGAGTATCTTTGCATATTGTTTATCATTTCTCTCTGCAAACAACTTAATACTCTCTGTGTTTTTAATATCACTTCTGCATTTTTGTATGGAATTTTATTCTCTGCGATTTTAATGACAACTCCTAGCTCTTTGATTGTTAAAATATCATCTTTATTAACATGGGAATGACAACATTTAATTTATATATTTCCTCCATTTTTGTACTTGAATAAATAGTAAATTTATGCCTTGAATAACAACAAAATTTTTACCTTGAATGACTGTGTTTTCACACTTTAATAACAATAAATTTATGCCTTGAATAACATCGAAAATTATACTTGAATGCGTGTGTATTTACGATGTAAATGGATGTTATTTTGCTGAGAAAACGATGGTGTTTCTACTGTGTAAATGGGGGTGTATGTACTGTGTAATGGGTAGCACTTTTGTTGTGCCAATGGAGCGGGTTCTACTGGGTATATGGGGACATATTTATTGTAATATGTTGTGTTATTATATAAAGAACATTGAATTTCTCTTTGTAGTTTCTTTGACTACGATTTACATATCCTTGACTGTGATTTAATGTGATGCGTTATTATTGTTGATACTGAGAGGGGGGTGAATCAGTATCC